>WNWK01015883.1:0-46490 GCA_009830355.1 Cherax destructor | reverse complement strand
GCACCAGAAATGGAACAGCGGGGGCATTTAGAGTGGAAAACGGGGCATCAGAGTGGCAAACAGGCACCAGCAGGGCAACAGACAAAAATAAAACAGGATAAGGGGAAATCAGCAGTGGAACAGCGGGGGATAAAGTAGTGGAAACGGGGGGATCAGTAGTGGTAATAGCGGGGGATTAGGGGGGGAACAGCAGTTTTTTGGGGACTTGGACCCAATTCCCTCAATCGAGTCTGAATACCTTCCATACCCCCAGGTGCTGTATGACCCCTACGGGTTTAGCACTCCCACCATGAATGTAATAGTAATAATAATAATAATAATAATAATTACAGTAGTAGTATAAGCATTGGTAACAGTATTGGTATCTGTAGTGGTAACAGCAGTGGCATCAGTAGTGTCATCAGCAGTGGTATCAGTAGTGGTAACAGTAGTGGCAAAATTATTAATAACAGTACCACTAGTGGTATCAGTAGTGGTAACAACAGTGTATCAGTAGGGGTAATATAAATAGTAGTTGTAACAATAGTGGTATCAGTAGTGGTAATAGTTGTGGTAATAGCAGTTTTAACAGTAGTGGTAAAATTAGTGGTGACAGCATTGGTAACAGTAACAATAACAGTAGTGGTAATAATAGTATCACATCATTATTATTACAATCAAAACTAAGCGCTAAACCCACAAGGATCATACAGCACTGTGGTAGTATCACAAAGATTGAACGTGGAAAAATTAATGCTGAAAATAACTGAACCGTATACATATGGATGCCAGTTATTATTCTTACATTCATGGGGGAAGTGCTAAACCCATAGGGGATCATACAACACCTATGGGAATGGGAGGCATTTATTTTCAGTCCAAGGGAGCACAGGTCTAATTCCTTAGATCAAGAGCCCCTCACTGGCATCAAGGAACTTCCCTTCAGGGGGTTATGGATGCTAAACATTCCACATCGTGTTAGCATATTTAACTATGTATATATATATATACCTTAGTGGTTAATATTGCTCCCATGTCTAAGCTCAAGGCTCTTATCAATGGTATTCTCCTACTTCCCTACCACCATAACTAACACCTGAGCCAGCCACTCACGCAACTCATCCAGTTTTCCATAAATTTACTCCAGGGAATGCTGGGTCAGTTTCTCCTTAGGCCTGATGGAGATTATCAGTCACCATCTTCTGAAACACTTTCCAAGCCGGGAGAATATCATTTAAAAACAAACACACAACCTATTGTTCCTTCAGGGAGATGCACAGTCTTACGTACCAAGCCAAATGCGTCCCATCATACAAGAGGTATACAGTGGTCCCTCGGTTTTCGCCGAAAATTTGTTCCAGAATGCTGCTCAAGTGCCATTACCGAACGAATTTACTTCCTTAAGAAATAATGTCACGCAGGTTAGTCTATTTCAGACCCCCAAAAATACACTTGCAACAGCACATACGAAAATACACTTACATAAATGTTCGAGTTTGGAGATGCACGAAAACCGAGGGACCACTGTATTATTATAATCAAAACCAAGCAGTAAACCCACTAGGGTCATAGATTCAACTGGGGCTCCAATATCCTTTAATCAAATCCTGATCTTTATATTGGTTTTGCCACAGACATCATCACCCTAGACAACAACTAGGAATTTTTTGTACGAATTTCTATTAAAGCAAGCAGCACTAAACCCACAGGGGTTGTATAGGGCCTGGAGAATGGAAGGTATTCACGTTCAGTCCAACTAAGGGAGGGCTAAGTTCATTCTTTAGAACAAGTACTCCCTGCCCATAAACATCAAGGCACCTTCCTAAAGCGATTGATCCAAGGAAGGAGGGTCCAGTACCTTGAAGGGCTCTTCACCAACTTCAAGTGCCTCGTCTTGAAGGATGAAGGTGAGGTGTACAATGCCTGTACTGTACCTGTACTGCAGGTATTGGATCTCACTGGTTTATTTAAATTGTAATGTTCATAACACATCTGGAAAGACAGCTTGGGAATGAGTGATGGTGAATGTTTTCCTTCTTTGACTGTAATTTTGAAACCATTTTTATAAGAAAATTCTTGTGAAGCTGGCTGGGGGAAAGTGCCAATGAACATTCATATAATAGGTGATATTTTATTCAGTTATTAATACAAAGTTACAGTGATTTATATTCATTCACACGTGTCTCAATTTATATATTATATTTAATGTCAGCCAAGTCACAAGTAACTAATAGAAAGAGCCATTTTGATTATCAATAGCCAATAGGTAAAATAACTAATGAGTCGTATTTTGGCACACACAACATTAAAATACCATGATCATATGTACAATTAAATGTAATCTTAATATTGACTGAATTACAGTATATTACAACATATAATACATAGAATTAAATGAGGACATGTCATTTCTAAAAACTACAAGGCAAGTTTGTCATTAATGACACAGTCATTTCATGTAGCAAAAATATTTGTTGAAAAATAGAGCTTCAGTAGCTTGTTACACACTGATATTAAAATGTGAAGTGGATTAGTTACCCATATATTCCCAGTCCCTACATTACTTCTTTGGTTTACAGTTAGCTAGTTGGGTTACAAGTAAGAAACCTATTGCTCTTTTTATGGACCGTCAGACACAAACACAGGACATCTGCTATACACAAGGAACAGGGGAGACTTATCATCAAATCTTGCACTATTGAAAATGATACAGGCTATCATTAAGTAATGGTCAACTTAAATGAAAAGGAATTAAACTGTATATTGCTCCATTACAGAGTTCATTTCAGAACAGAAGGCTTTTAATGCAACTCGTACTTCATATATTGTTGCACAAACACATATTTTGGGTGACTAAAAGCTATTCGCAAGTCTTTCCTTTGCCAACTCCAAATAACTTAGATCTGCATTCTCATCTCAGTGACATTTCTTAACAATACCTCTGTATGAATCAACCACATTTCCAGATTGTTTTATTCAATCTGGGGAAAGCCCCACCAACCTGGTAAGCCACTGAGGAGCTCTATTACAGTTCCATTCATCATTCCAGATGCTGAACAGACTCTGGCTAATAACAAATGTAGGGTTATGGTGACTTAAGCTTCTATGTAGAGAAAATAATGACTGATGCTGGGTGTCTTGCAAGGAATGTGGCAAGTTTAAAGCTATATGCATTGGTAATGTTTTGAGGAGAACTACTGGTAGCTAAGACATGAATTCTCAGTCACTACTTGAGTACTATGAGATAACCTACAGCAGTGGTTTCCAAATTCTGTCTACAGTGTCTCTCCCAAGAATATGCATCATGTGTAATCTCACCTTTACACTAGTCCCTCGACCAACATTTTGTCTCCATCCAACAAATTGTCCAAAAATAGTTTCATTCTAAAATTGGAGGTGCAAATGCTTGATGCAGTAGATTGTTCAACTACAAAAATTGTACCAGTACATATTTACCTCTCAAGATGGGCTACACGCAATTCCCTCCTGTCGTAGCTCTCATGTTTGCAACAAGATTTTAAAACTAAATTTCAGGTGACAAATAGGCCTGAGCTACATTCTTGTGAAGTCATAAATATTTGCAAAGCAAAAGCATTTTCAAGCAGTGTCTAAGTATTCAGGCCAAAGCCCAAGTCTGGGTTTGTACTGATACATGAAGGAGTTCTTAAAAAAGTTTTTTAATTGACTAAATATGACGCTTTATCACTTCTACAAAAAATATAATTTTGTTTCATTGACTTACAGTCAAGTACATTAACATTCATTATAAAGTTAAAAAACTTTAGTCATACCACATTTACCTACTAATCAATCCTTAATATTTATATGTAATTAAGGAACATGGAATATGGGACAATTTTGCCCTTTTCACCACAAGATAAAAGTGAATTTATTCCTATTATAAATTTCATGAAGTTTCGACATGTGTCAATAAATTATGAGTAAGAAAAAAATATACAGTCTGCTAGGGCCATAGGCCTAGCACCAAATTAATTTGGTGGTGATGCAGCTTGGGAACCACCCGAGGCACGAACAACAGGAGGGCACAAGAATGCAAGGCTTGAGGGAAAGACTTGGAGGGGTCTCTGTTTTACTCATCTCTCATATTTTTTCAGGAACCAATGTTGGGATATTTGGTGTGACAATAATCTCATTAAAACATAATGTGTGACGTAACAGAATGTACTATCTAATGATTTCAAATTAATAGCAAAATTTTCTCCGTTACAGAAAATATCCTTCAGACAGGCACACATTACTTCAAGCTTGTACATCGTTCACAAACCCAGCCGAGAGATGTTTGAAGCACTACTATGGGTTAAGCACTGATAATTGGACAAAGTTTTTCATTATGTTTTAATATATTTGAGAACAAGAGACTGATAAGCTGACTAAGTCAGCATTATAATACTAACTCGGGGTGTGAGCCTTTATGAACCAAATATTCGCACCATTTTTCAGCATAATGACCGAGGGTTCTAGACAACACAAGACTGATTACAATTCTGAAACTATATTTTTTTTATATTGCTCATGTTATTGCAATTAGCCTATTTACATTATTTTTTTTTTTGTCCCATTGTCCCACCTGTTGGTACTGTAATTTATTTTTAAAAGAGTTATTAAAGATTATTCAGATAGATGGCAAATTTTGACTAGCCAGCCATCTTTATATAAACAAAAGGAAGAGATAGCAAATTTTTGACAAAATAAAAACAGAAAATAAAGTTTAAATTCCTAAAAGTACAATATAAATACAGTATGATAAATATTTTAATGTAATTTTTTGTTAATTTCTCACCCTGGCTTGTGTTAGGTGCTTCGACGATTCCAATGTTATAATGGAAAAACTTGCAATAATCAAATACAGTACTATATTCTATTAATAACTTTTTAAACAATTAGCAGAATAATGTATCATGAATGTATGTTTTTGAACTACGATACTGGTATATATTACAAGTGTTTTATTTTCAGCTATGACAAATATTCTTTTTTCACATAAAGTACAACTAAGTGTTCATTACCATAAAATATCATTATAGCATCAATCACTTTCATTATTAAAAACTATGGGGGCCACTATGTTCACTTGGTGCTATACTCTATTAAAACTTCCAAGAATTAGTAGACAATCCAACCTTTAGCACAAGTCATTTTCCCTCTCTCTCTCTCTCTCCCTTCCTTTCCTGTTTTTCCTCTTCCACCTTTCTTCCCTCCTCCTCTCTTTTCCCCATGTTATTACAATTATTTTATAACTCTATAATTACATATTACATGTAAATAAATATAATGATTCTTGTTTGCCGTACGCTGAACTGCGTTAAATGATACTACTGCCATTTTCACCGAGTGCGCTCACAATAAAAGGTAACCTGGTGAGCAGTCACAAGCACCTAAGACAAGTTATAACACACAGTATTTATCAATGAACAACAAAAATTATATAAAATAATAAAGATGGAAAATGTGCAACCAAAATATGAAGAAATATAAACAATGACCCATCCATAGTGCTGTAATATCACCGATTTAACGATAAATAACATGCTTCACCGAATGTTAAATGTATGTTAAATGGTAATATAACAAAGCAAAGGGATACAGTACAGAAGTAATTAATTAATAAAATGTTATGGCATAGCTCTCCCTTCAGTTACCTACGTTAACAATACACTGCCGAATAGTGTAGTAACCAATGCAAAACTGATTTAGTACTGAACAGGTACTCCTTCCAAGACATTTTAGGTTAGCTTCATCTGTTAGTGGTCAGTTGACGGTTATCTTGTTTTTCAACCCATGAAACTGAAATTTAATAGCCTACCCAGAGAGGGTTAGAGCACCATTAATTTATATGGTGTGCAGAGCCAAGCATAGTTAACCCTTCTTGCCTGGGTTGACATCCTACATAAATGTGGGGCATGGTTTGTATTGCATGTTTTTAGCTTTTCTCTGTCAAGGTTTGGAAGGCAGTCAAGAACTGCACTATACCATGTCAGGCTACATTAAAAATGGCTAAAAATTCTCTCTCATAACCCTGTGCAGTATTACCAAAATCCTTCCCCAGATATCCCCAACAAAGCATACTTCAAGTTCCCATTAAAGTAGCATGAAATAATTGTCATCATATTTCTCTTTTACAACATTAATAACTCATTCATGACGATTATATAAAGATGAAGACATAAACATTGTTTTAATTGGAAAAAATATAAGTTATGATACTTGTACGTACAATACATGAAATAAATTCAAGCCTCATAGATAGTCAACCAACAAAACTTTACAAGTGGTTACAATACAATTGTAAACCACACAGGCCTTTAAAGGTTCACTTGTGCATTTTTCTGACACTGGACGCTAACATTACAGCTAGTGAGGCTTATTACTGTCTTTTGTCAACCTGCAAGAGCATAACTTTGCTTGTTGAACACTACTAGCGTGTGCGCCTTAGGACTGGGTTGCGGAGCACAAGTGCTGACTCGGCTGAGACAATTGGGAGCTCATTATCCCGATGGTAGATTATCAGGTGACTCACGCTATCAAATGTGCGCGATTTTGTCCGAACCTGTAAAAATATGCAACTTATTATTTATAGCAGAATACAAAATGGGTATTTAGTTACTATGTGATATTGTTACAAGTTATATTTCAAACAACATAAAGCAATTAAATGCATGCAAGCCTTCAAATTCATTCATACCCTGATAATGACTGACTAAAACATGATTTATAATTACAATGCAGGTGTACCTTATGTATTTCTCAATACATGTACGGTAAATAAAAATATAATAAATTTCAAGATTATCCGTGATGTATGTACCACCTGCATATACATATCAAGAAATTTCTCAACTCTGATACTTCTCACCCAACATGGTGATCCAATGTTGACACATACCTCCCCATCTAATACTCAAATTTCTTTATATTACGTTGCTCGTGCTCCAACAGCACAGCAAATATATGAATGATTTCACTGTCTGGCCTCACATGGTTACATATACAGTACCTAAAAAATTTCATAAGCCACTGCCTTCGAATCTTATTTACACCTCACTGCCATCTTCTCAGATTTATATCTCTTTACCAACTTATCTTGCTCCAGTATTTCTACAAGACCAAAATATCTCAACAACACTTTCATGCATACATCTTGTATAGATTTCACTGTTTTTGTAATGATAATTGTTTAACCCTTTCAGGGTCACGCTGTAGATCTACGCATTGTCCACAGGGTCCAAACCGTAGATCTACACCACGAGCTCAGCTCACTCAAATAAGCTGTGATCGGTAAATTTGGGCCTAGATATGAGAGAATGCATCTATGTGGTAAGTGTGCACCATATAAAGTAAATCCTGAAGCACGCAGTGCATAATGAGAAAAAAAAACTGCGACTGTGTTTTTCGATTAAAACAGCAACTTTGTGGTGTATTTTCATGTGGTTTTTATGGTTGTATTTGCAGTTTCTTGGTCTCATTTGATAGAATGAAAGATATATTACAGAAATAGAGATGATTTTGATTGGTTTTAGTACTGAAAATTGCTTCTAATTGAGCTCAAAGTAGCAGAAATGTTTGATTTTTGCTGATTTTCAAGAGTAAACAAATCACATCACGCGACCAATACACGTCAACTGGTGGGTCTAATATACATTTACAAATGCACTGATAGTGTTTATACAATTATTACAATATTGCATAAGAGTAATTCATCTATTTTTTGGTGTGAATAAAAATTCTTTATGTAAATAAAAAATCAAAATGGAATTCATCTGTAAAGCCTGGAAACATAACTAATAAACAGAGAAAATGTTATTTTAGTGCCAGGAATGCCTGCATTGTTTATTCTGAATGCTGTTTTGAAATTTGAATATTTTGAACTTTGTGTGAAATTGGCAAAATTAAAAATTTCTGATCACTTTATTGGCTACTTGAAACAGTTGACTGGGCAGTTTCTTGTGCTAAATCGATAAAATAGAAGCAATACTAACGAAATAGCTAAGAATTTGGTCAACTGGAATAATGTAATTGGCCTAAAATGGGAGTCAAAGTGGGCAAAATCGCCGATATGTAAATATCGCTGACACAAGTCAAATTCGCGATAGTGTAATTTCGTCAGTTTTCCACAAAATTTCGTACTTTTTGTTTTATTACCTCCAGAAAAAGATTCTCTACTATTTCATAAGAAAAAACTATAAAAAAAAATTTTTTTTGAAAATTCTTGGACCCCGTGGACAATGCGTAGATCTACGGCTTGGACCCTGAAAGGGTTAAATTGTTTTTCATTAACAATTAATTAAAATACTCACTACTCCTTCTGGGTCAACCAGTAGCAAATGTTTTTTTGTGTTATTCTGCATCCCAGTCAAGACATATTGACCAGCAGTCCCTTGAGACTCTCGCACTAAGAAATCTCCATCCTGAAAAAGAAACATTCAGTATTAATGCACATAAAAAAATTAATATTTGACAAGGGAATAAATTCCCAAGGACCCCATAAATGCTACATCCCAGAAGCTACTCATGTTCTAAAAAAAAAAAAAGACTAAATTGAATACAGTGGTACCTCGGCTTTCGTACAGCTCCCAACTCGAACAATTATGTAAGTGTATTATTGTAAGTGCTTTTGTAAGTGTATTTTTGGGGGTCTGAAATGGACTAATCTAATTTACATGTGTCCTTATGGGAACAAATTCGTTCGGTAATGGCGCTGGAACAGCATTCTGGAATGAATTATCAACGAAAACCAAGGTACCACTGTATTCCAATACTCATGAAATATGGGTTAGAAGACTTAATTTTCCAAGAAAAAAAGTGATGGGGGTATGGCACACCTAGGTGTGATGATGCACCTATGGTAGAGGTATACCTTCTAAAGTGTGAAAGAAAACATACAAGTTTCATCTACATTGAACATCTATGAGGTACAGTCACATTCTCAAATTATTTGCAGCAAAATTCAGTGCTGCATAATTTAATCTCATCAAAAATTATGAATGCCGGAGATCTATCAACATGCCAACTTATGCTTCTGTTGTCTACCTCATTTCTCAAACACTTTGGTGAAATCAGTCGCTCTCTTTCTGACAGACTTAAAGAACAATAATAATGCTTTTCTCCCCTCATCTTAGAGATCACAGCCATCCTATTAACTGGTCTTCTGCTAAAACTTTTTCCCTTCATAGATGTCATCTAGTCAAATCAACTGCTATACACAGCTTTACTAGAAGTGCTCTAGTGCTATTTTGTATTATACAGGACACAGTACCCTTCTTCATCAAGCCAGCATATATTAAGTTTTCATCTTACAACACCAATGAAAACAGTTGAGTTTTGTAACTGAAATTGCAATTTGTAAAGGAAGAGCCATGTGGGATTGAATCTTAGCCATGCACCCACTCAAAAACATCTGCTATCTACCAATAAATCAGAGAGTGTAAGAAAGTTTGACAAAATTGTGAATTTTAACTAGTTCCCATCGAGACTGTGGAAGAATTATTGTAGTCTCTAATCCATGTTTTAGATCAAACCCAATGCCATTTATTGCTATTGCTAATATAATATCAGTTCCTTGTACTTTTTACCACAATGTATGCATGTAATTATTTTTTTAAATTTACAGTGATTACACCAAACACTTTTTTTAATGTGTAGGACACCATACAACTTCATTTAACACACTGGTTGTCTCCCACTGAGGCGGGTGACTCGAAAAAGAAGAAACAAAACTTTTCCCTCTTTTTATATTTAGTAATTTATACAGAAGAAGGGGTTACTAGCCCCTTGCTCAACCTCACTTGTCTGCTAAAAAATCTATAGCTCCCTACAGCACGACTGTTTTCTGGGATTTAAAGTGTATATAAAAATGAGACGTACCTTAGAGATGGCCGACGTGTTGAAAAAAATTTGAAAATACGCAAGAACAGGTATATATTGTTACTTCTCCTTACAGTTAAGTCACATTACACATGCATGTGCACACATATGTATACACACCCATCTGAGTTTTCTTCTTTCTTAACCCTTTGGGGGTCGACAGGCCTTCTCGGAAACACGTTCTCAGGGTTGAAAAATTTTTGGAAAAAAATAATAATAATATTTTCTTATGAAATGATAGAGAATCTTTTTGAATGAAAACTTACGGAATTATGCTCTCGCAAAATTATCGGTCTCGAAGATGTTTACACATCGGCGATTTCGCCCATTTTGAGCCCTATTTTTGGCCAATTCCAATGTTCCAGTCCACTAAAATCATAGCTATTTTGCTAGAACTCCATTTCTTTTATTGATTGAGTAGAAGAAACCGCCTATTTACCAATTTCAACTACCCAAAATAGTGGTCAGAAAATGACAATTTGGCCAATTTCACACAAATTTCAAACGATGCCAATTTCAAAATAGGGTCCAGAATAAACACGGCAGACATTCCTGGCACTAAAATAACGTCTCCAGGCCCCTCTTACATTACTTTTGCTTTCCATTTTGAATTTTTATTCTCACAAAAAATAGAAGATTTACTGTTATGTATACAACTGCATCATTGTAAAAATGGTATAAATAATATCAGCGCACTTGTGCAAGAATATTAGACTCGCCAGTTGATGTGTATTGGACGCATGGTGTGATTTGTTTACTCTTGAATATCATCAAAAATCAAACATTTTCGCTAATTTGAGCTCAATTTCAAGGTACTTGTCATTGTCAAACCAATCAAAATCATCTCTATTTCTGTAATACATCTTCCATTCTATCAAATGAGACCAAGAAAACGAGAATACATCAATAAATACCATACGAAAATAGACTGCAAAGTCGCTGTTTTAAACGAAAAAAAACGGTCTGTTTTTTTTTTCTCATGCAGTGTGTGCTGCAGAATTTTTTTTATACTGCGCACACTGACCACACAGACCCATTCTTTCATATGTAGGCCTACCAGCCGTTTCCCGCTTAATTTGAGGCCGCTTGAATTTACGCGTACTAGTACGGCACCGACCCCTGCTCGTAAAACGTACCATGGGGAAGTGGAAAAAAATTCTTATTCCGTAAGCCATGTGTGTTGTAAGAGGCGACTAAAATGCTGGGAGCAAAAGGCTAGTAACCCCTTCGCCTGAATAAATTACTAAATGTAAAAAGAAAAACTCACTTTTCCTTTTAGGGCACCCTGCCTTGGTGGGATATGACCAGTGTGTTGACAAAAAAATAAGAATGTGAATTGCATTAAGAGCACTCTATAAATGGGTTTCAATTAACAAGCCTGAGTCTTAGAAAGATAATTTAGAGAAAGATTGTTAGAATCTTTTCCTGGCCATATTTGTCACAGAAGGTGACTAAATTGCCTGGAACAAGGGCTTATTATTAACACAATTGAATAGTATAAATGAACCAACATGAACAAAATGAAATGGATGATAAGAAGAGCATGGAATGCCTCAGTCATATACCAAAATATACAATATTCCTTTTTTGTTCTACTTTATATTCTAAATGTGGGTTCACTTCTGCAAAGGGGTATAAATATTTAAATCTATGAATTGTGTGGATTAGAATGAAAATAGGATTAGAAAAGTGTTATGTAAATAGATGAGAGAAGAACAGAGAGAGAGAGAGAGAGATTCTGTGGTTGGGTTCCATTAACCTTTTATAGGACTATACCAACCTATCAGTAGATCCTCTATAATAACAGTAATTAAGAAATATTGCCAGAGCAAAATAAAAGTTTTCATTGAAAAAAATGAAGAGTTCTTGCAGAATGTCCCAGATCAGAGAGGTTGTGATAGCCACATAGGCTTGCAGGTTACTGACACCAACAGTGAAGCATCACTGTCACACACACTGACACAAAGAATTATTTTTATTATTAACAAATCGGCTGTTTCCCACCAAGGCAGGGTGGCCCGAAAAAGAAAAACTTTCATCATCATTCACTCCATTATTGTCTTGCCAGAGGCGAGCTTACACTACAGTTATAAAACTGCAACATTAACACCTCTGACACAAAGAAATAAACACATTAGCCAACATCTTATATATTTACATGAAACCTCTTTACTATTTGTGCACAATTTGGAGAGCAAATTTTAAATGTTATTCCAGTCCATCTTTGATCATAATGAAGTAAGTTATGACTGCTGCTTCAAAACTACTGTTAAAAAAATAACTGCTTTCACTAATGTGATCTAACAACAATTACCATATTTCGCGGCTTATAAGACTTGTTTTAGTTTCAATGGCTCGGCATCGGACGTAACAGGGAGAGCTACAGCCCACCCCACACCCCAAACTTATAGCTCCCGTCACTGACCTTCAGTTTATAGGACGCAGGCTGGTTTTTGGAGACATTTTATGGAAAAAGTGCGTCTAATATGCAGCGAAATACGGTAATTATACTGAACAATTCTTTTAACCTGTATTGTTCCTGTCCTTATCTATCATTCCTTCATCTCATGTACTTAGCTTCATCTTTAATATATCATTAATTATAATTTTTTATTGAATTACTAAATACCTCCAATATTTTAAAAATTATGTATTCTTATTTTCATATACTACTACATGTAATCATAATTTAGCTTTAAGTCTGCCTGAACTGCTTTGCATAATAAGGGGCTTTCTATAAAGTAGTTATATATATATATATATGTCACTCACCTAAACTGTATAATATACTGTACTCCACTTTATAGAAACAGTTTGTTTTGTTGGTGTTTCAGACAGACCAATATAATGAAATGTTCCATCCACGGTATTGCGATTTCTAGTATATTTATTATGAAGCCTCTTATAATATTTTTTTTAACATAGTGGTCATTTCCCATTGAGGCAGAGTGACCCAAGAAAACACTTTCACCATCATTCACACTATCACTGTCTTGCCAGAGGTGTGCAGCAGAAGTGGACTGGGTCTTAAAACTGGCCATGTCATCTGTCACCTATCAGGTCAGCTCATTAACTGCTGAGGGCCAGAGGTGTGTTTTCACTGCTCAGGTAAGGTGCATCCCACTTTCATTTCAATCTTTGTGCAGTGGCTATGACTTCAGTTTTTCGTGACATTTTTTGAACTGTTTTTGTTTACTCGGCCAAGCGGCCCACTGGGCATTGCCCAAATGCCCATTTGGCCAGTCTGTCTCTGGTGCGCAGATAAATAATGTTATGATCATAAAATGAGAGAAATGTACCTGAAGAAGAAGCATTTCTGCTTCTTTTCTGCTGATAGCACCATGAAACCAGGGTTCTCGCTGCAGCTGTAGCCGCTGATTAAGAGGCAGAGGTTTTGTGGTCCCTGCCACCACTCCACCCACTACATTCACTGCCCCGGCTGTAAGCCCACCAACACCACCACCAGTACTACTGCTGCTTACTCCTCCACTCAGCTGGGACAGCTGCATGCTAAAAGGTTCTGGTAAGAAAAAACAAAATTTTGAATTTTATGCTTAGACTAAACATCTTGCCTGACTGATCTGTATATTTTGCCCCCCTTCTAGGATCCCAGAAGGAAAGATTGATTGATTTGTATATTGGTTGATTGATCTGTCTATTTTGCCCCCCCTTCTGGGATCCCAGAAGGAAAGATTGATTGACTGATCTGTATATTTTGCCCCCTTCTGGGATCCCATAAGGGAAGATTGATTAATTTGTATATTGATTGATTGATCTGTATATTTTGACTCCCTTCTGGGACCCAGAAGAGAAGACTGATTGATTGATCTGTATATTTTGCCCCCCTTCTGGGATCCCAGAGGGGAAGATTGAGTGATTTGTATATTGATGATTGATCTGTATATTTTGACTCCCTTCTGGAATCCCAGAAGGGGAGTCGATATATACAGATCAATCGATCTCCTGAGTTTGTGTCCCCATGAGGGTTATTATTGAGCATTGACAAGTGTTCATTACACTTTAGTTATTCACAACCTGCATTATAGTCATGAAAAAGCGGTAAATCCCTAGGGATCATCAATACCTGGGGAATGGGACCCCTCAAGGAAGGTTCCTTGATGCTGGTAAGGGGCTCTTGATCTAGGGAATTGGATCTGTTCTCCAATTCCCTGAATTAAGCCTAAATGCCTTCCATAACCCCCCCCACAAAGGTTTAGCACTGTGTTAAGTAAAAGGACACAAATGCAACTAATGTGACATTTTAATGTGGCAACGTTTCGCTCTCCAGGAGCTTTGTCAAGCTTTGCCACATTAGTTACATTTGTGTCCTTTTATTTAACATATTGTCGGTAATTCTACCAATATTAATACAGGTTTAGGACTCCCCCCTCCATGAAATAAAATGGGGAATAAGAGGTAATAGGTATAACCCCAAGAAGAGGCAGGCTACCTCTGACTCCCTGGCTTAAAAACCTTTCACCCCATACCAAGACAACCCACTGAAGAGCATTTTTTATTAACCCTACAACCCATAAAACTAAAACTCAAATTTATGTACGGATAAAGACATGCGAGCAAACACCCAGGACATGTAATTATGGAAATGTTTCGGTCCTGGGACTGAAATGTTTCCATAATGTTTGTTCACGTGTCTATCCACAATTTGTTGGCAGTATATATTGTACCAAGTTTTTGCCAAATTTATATATACTATCAAAAATACATTTCCAAATTTCTAATAATGTTTGAATAATGTGCAGTCATGGTAGTTATGTACACTGTTATGGTAATTATGTATACTATCATGGTAATTATTTCTACTATCATGGTAATTATTTACACTATCGTGGTAATTATTTACACTATCATGGTAATTATTTACACTATCATGGTAGGTTATTTACAGTATCATGATACGTAATTAGGTACAGAAGCTGAATGCAATACGCCCCTTAAAAAAAGTGACCAAATAATGGCAAAGGGTTCTTGATCAAAGGAATTGGAGCTGCCCTCCCTTTCTTCAGATCAAACTTGATTACCACCCATTACCCAGGCAATGTATGACCTCTGCAGCATTACACTGTGCATTTATGAGAGGTGGAGCTGTATAATCCTTAAAGGTTTAGCACACTCCCATGATAATAATAGTGAGAGGTGGGGTGTGTCTTTTGGCAAGTCGTTAAACAACAAAAGATGCTTTATCATATTTACTGGTTAATGAGAATATGATTTCCTCACAGAAAATATTTTTTGAACACGTCGGCCGTCTCCCACTGAGGCAGGGTGACCCCAAAAAGAAAGAAACACTTTCACCATCACTGACACATAATCAGTCTTTGCAGAAGCACTCAGATACGACAGTTCGGATGTCCCTCCAAACAGCCAATATTCCAAACCCCTCCTTTTAAAGTGCAGGCATTGTACTTCCCACCTCCAGGACTCAAGTCCAGCTAACCGGTTTCCCTGAATCCCTTCACATAACATTACCCAGCTCACACTCCAACAGCTCGTCAAGTCCCAAAAAGCATTTGTCTCCATTCACTCCTATCAAACTTACTCACATATGCATGCTGTATGTCCAAGCCCCTTGCACACAAAACCTCTTTTACCCGCTCCCTCCAAAAACACTTACGCATGTCAAAAGGATCTCTCTGATCGAGGAGTTGTTTTTGTTTTATGACGGCATCGTTCACGTACTCAGGCTCACATCGTAGGGGTGATGGCTGTGCTCCTTCACATGAAAAATCTATTAAGTTATCAGACACTGCAAAGAGAAAGTTGAATTATAACTAAAACATCATAAATTACACAATACACAAATAACCCGTACACAGGAGAAAGAAACCTATGATGACATTTCGGTCAACTTGGATCATTTACAAGTCACACACTAATACACAAAGGTAATTATACAGAATGTACACATAATTCTTAAGTATTCTTACTACAGTGGAACCTCGGTTTTCGTATGCCCTAGTTTGTATGTAAAACTATAGTCATTCTCTATAAAATGTATTTTTTGTTAATATTTCCCATGAAAAATAATATAAATCCAATTAATCCGTTCCAGACACCCAAAAATATTAACAAAAAATACATTTATAGAGAAGAACTATAGTTTTACATACAAACTGGGGCATACGAAAACCAAGGTTCCACTGTACTGGGAACAGGAAAAAGATTACAACAAAGAGTTCCACATCACTGACACAAATAATGTGTAAATTCTAAGCTGTACAGTAGCAATATATGGAGTATCATTATTATTATTATTTTAGTCATGAAGAAGTGCTAAACCTGTAGGAGTCATAGAGCATCTTTGGAAAGGGACATAATAGGGTTTGATCTGAAGAAGGGGAGAGTAGCTCTAGATCCTTGGATCAAGAGCTCTTCACTAACATCAAGGCACACCTCATCCCCTTGAAGGGAATAAGTGAAGAAGAGCGAGTATAAAATAAGAGCCATTAAAATAGAATAATAAAGGAAATGTAGTGGAAGCACAGGAAGAAAATATAGATGTGGGAATAAAATAAGTTGTGTGGGGAAATATATACAGCCAGGTTTTGATTAGTGAGAGTTTGATTAGTGAGAGTTTGATTAGTGTGAGTTTGATTAGTGTGAGTTTGATTAGTGATAGTTTAATTAGTGTGAGTTTGATTAGTGTGAGTTTGATTAGTGATAGTTTAATTAGTGTGAGTTTGATTAGTGTGAGTTTGATTAGTGAGAGTTTGATTAGTGTGAGTTTGAATAATTTGAATAATGTGACCACTTCACAGGATTCATACTTCGCACTAATCGAGACCTAGCTGTATTAGCTGACACAGACATAAAAAAATGGGGAAAGTGTTCACACTTCATATCGGCCAATAATTTACATGGAGTAGGGTAACATAGGCTGGCAATGTTACAAGGAGAGTTAACACAGGCTCAAAACTTCATAAGGAAAATGTTTACAAAGGCTAATACAGTGGACCCCCGGATTTCGTACTGCTCCACACTGGAACAATTATGTAAGTGTATTTTTGTAAGTGCTTTTGTTAGTGTATTTTTGGGGGTCTAAAAGGACTAATCTAATTTACATTATTCCTTATGGGAACAAATTCGTTCGGTAACGGCACTTGAACAGCATTCTGGAATGAATTAATGACGAAATCCGGGGGTCCACTGTACAGTGGTACCTCGAGTTACGAGCTTATTTCGTTTCAGAAGGCTGTTTGAGTGCCGATACCAAACGAATTTGTTCCCATAAGGAATAATGTAAATTAGATTAATCTGTTTCAGACCCCCAAAATTACACTTACAAAAGCACTTAAAGAAATACACTTACATAATTGTTCGAGTTGGGAGCTGCTCGTAAGTCGAGGTACCACTGTACTATATTGTTTTAGAGGGAAACTTAATAATTTCTATCATCAAAAGTATGATTGCAAGCAAGATAAAGTTAAATTCAAGATATATTAATGAAGAGGGATATCAGAGAGAGGCAGAGAGAAACAAAGCAGACAGAGCACTGTATGAGCAATAAAGCAAACAATGTTAAGTTTTGGAAATAAATAATATAAAATACCGACACAATGTAAAAATAAACACAAAAGCAGTATAATGTGATCCTTTACTGACAACGTTTCGCCCACACAGTGGGCTTTATCAAGTCATAAACAGATCTACCTGGGTGAAAGGTACGAGAGTATATATAGGATGGAGTCAGGTGGAGAATGCTGCAGGTGACGATCTTCCGAGTAGGGTGACAGAGTCTAGGACTTTGGGTAGCTTTAAAAAGAGATTGGGCAAGTATATGAGTAGACCATCTGCAGTGTTCCGCCATTCTTATGTGGGAAAGCGATGAAGAAGTTTCTTGGCAAGGGGTTCAGCTATGTTACAGAAGTCATTTTCCTGCTTCTTCCTGCATGCACTCAGAATCTGCAGCAAAGAGTTCCTTGAGGAAGAATGCTCTCTAATTGAACAGGTATTTTCTAAACTTCACTTTCCTCGTCACTTCATTAGAGACTGCAGACGACGGGCATTAAACATCTTTAACACACCCAGAGAAGACACTGCCAAGAAGAGATACATAGTCCTCCCCACCAACTCCATTACCAAACACGTTTCCAACATCTTTTCCAATACCTCCTTCCAAGTATCTACCTCCACGTATTTCAGAACACCAGTATACAGGCAGATCTGACGACCCAAGGAATGCCTGTGTTCAACAATGAAATTCACACAACCATTTAATCAACTACAGAACCGCAAGACTTATCGCCAGAGAAGACAACACTCAATACCGAAGAATCCTGGAGTCATCACTTATCTGTATATCCAACAACTTCAACCAAAACAACGACTTCTATAACATAGCTGAACCCCTTGCCAAGAAACTTCTTCATCACTTTCCCACATAAGAATGGAGGAACACTGCAGATTGTCTACTCATATACTTGCCCAATCTCTTTTTAAAGCTACCCAAAGTCCTAGACTCTGTTACCCTACTCGGAAGATCGTCACATGCAGCATTCTCCACCTGACTCCATCCTATATATACTCTCGTACCTTTGATAAAGCCCACTGTGTGGGTGAATGGATGTCAATAAAGGATCACATTATACTGCTTTTGTGTCTATTTTCCAATGTTAAGTTTTAAAATTCAGAGAGAGAGAGAGACAGAGAGACACACAGAGAAAGACACACAGAGACAGAGAGAGAGAGAGACAGAGACAGAGAGAGAGACAGACAGACAGACAGAAAGAGAGAGGGAGGGAGGGGTAGGTAGGTGGGTATGTAGGTAGGTAGGTTCAAGTTTCCACCATTCTTTGCACTGAATGACCCACACAGGTTTATCACCTCTTGAAATACTACACAATATAGAATAAAACAATTTGATCTAACATTACTAGCCTAATCAACTCATATTCATTCTGTAAGAAACAAACCTATAAGCAATTTACATAATTTTTGATTCACTAATAGGTTGCTCTCACAGAAAGTCAACGACCTTTACAAATCACAAACTAATTCTGTAAATAATCCTCTGTTTACCTAATATCATTTAATGAGCACATTACAATAGTATATACAGGGTGTTTCAAAATGATGGACTCAATTTAAAAGCAGAATATACTCAAATTAGGTCCAACTTTCTAAAACACCCTGTATAGGTAAACAATGAAAGGTACTGTCACTCTTTGATGTGTGTTCCTAACTCTTGCTACTCTTTGTTAAACAAATGCATAATATTTATGGATATTATTTACTACAGTATCAAACTTATCAAAATATCCATGATAACTTTGAAGTACAGCATCATAATTTTTGCAAATAGTACAGTAGAGTCCTTTATCTGAAATTCCAAAATCTGAAACACTTCTGGTCACAAGCATTTCAGAAAAAAGATTCTCAACTGTATGACGGAAAATAAGAATTTTTGTATACAAAATATGTAAACATATCTTAATTGCTCCACTATGTTTTTTATTATTTATATGCTCCACTAGATTATAGGTGAAAAAAGTAGTAAGGTATGAAAACCTCATTTAAAGTGACATTAATGATAATAATAAGAGGGGTGGAGGTAAGTTGCAGTTTTTGAACAGTAGTATCAGGCTGCCTCTGGCAAGACAGTGATGGAGTGAGTCATGATGAAAGTGTTTCTTCTCTTTCGGGTCACCCTGCCTTGGTGAGAAACAGCCAATGTGTTAAAAAGAAAAAAAAAATAATAATAATAATACCTTTGCTACTTAGTGGCTGGTGAGAATTAAGAAGAATGGTGGTAGTTCCTGCGGTTGGTATGGGCGAGACAGAACTGGTGGAGCCACTGCTTGATGGAGTAGCAGGAACTGGACCAGAAACAACAGCAGGATGGGGTCTCTTACTCTCTGAAGCCGAGTACTGAGGAAGTGGGGGCACAGGAGGTGGGGGCAAGTCTGGTGGCACTTTTCCAGGGAGGTCATTGTAGTATTCAGGGTCATCACGACCCCAGCTTGTTCCCTCACCATTAATCCCAGGCCTAAAATAATACATTTTTTAATTTTTCGCAGAATATGCCGGCCAAAACTGGAGGGAACCTTACACGTTCCTGCACCTTATATGCCAGAAAACATAGTATACATAGCAAATTTTTTTGGTTTAACCCTCCCTCATTATATATGCTATTTAATACAGTACTTATGTTTGAACATATGCAATATAACTGGAAAACGTATACTATAGTATACACATAACAAGTACATAGGAGAATGAACCTTATGATGACATTTTGGTCCAGCTTAGACCATTAACGTCATCATAAGTGTATTGTTCCAGTCACGGTACTGTGCCTTTTTATTTGTTGTATATGATATTTAAAATTGCAGGAAACTTACTTGTCAGATTTGACGCTGGTGTATTGGACGGACGGCGTTCGCTTGAGGTACTCCTTAAACCTGAGCTCAAAGGCCTGCCCAATGGTAGTTATGACATCCTGAGCCAGGCCTCCCCCACACTCTAACACAAAACATGCACGCCCATACCGGCTGTCTTTGGCTACATACGCAATGAAGTCCAAGGTGTCCTGTAAGTTAATATACCACTTATTAACTTCTTTATTATTAAATAGGGTAATTTATTTTTTAATCATTGATCTATCTATTTAAAAACATTACTGATTTAAAATTAAAAGATGTTGAACTAGTAAATAAAAACTAAATGTCTTAAAAAACAGTGAATGAAAACTGTCTTAAAAACCAGTGAATGAAAGTTATCTTAAAAACCAGTGAATGAAAGTTATCTTAAAAACCAGTGAATGAAAGTTATCTTAAAAACCATTGAATGAAAGTTATCTTAAAAACCATTGAATGAAAGTTATCTTAAAAACCAGTGAATGAAAGTTATCTTAAAAACCAGTGAAAGAAAGTTATCTTAAAAACCAGTGAATGAAAGTTATCTTAAAAACCAGTGAATGAAAGTTATCTTAAAAACCATTGAATGAAAGTTATCTTAAAAACCAGTGAATGAAAGTTATCTTAAAAACCAGTGAAAGAAAGTTATCTTAAAAACCAGTGAATGAAAGCTATCTTAAAAACCAGTGAATGAAAGCTATCTTAAAAACCAGTGAATGAAAGCTATCTTAAAAACCAGTGAATGAAAGTTATCTTAAAAGCCAGTGAATGAAAGCTATCTTAAAAACCAGTGAATGAAAGCTATCTTAAAAACCAGTGAATGAAAGTTATCTAAAAAAAAACAGTGAACGAAAACTGTCTTAAAACCAGTGAATGAAAACTACTGTAAAATATCTTCATAACAGACTTAAAACTACAGTGCTTTCTGAGAAAATACAATACACACACAGATTTATTAAAGAATTTCAACCTCCTTTGCAAAGCAACTACAGTAAGTTAAGGCAAATATTTACTACTACCATCAATAGTGTCATCAATTCTGACAAAATATTAATTTTATTATTCTGTGTCTTGAGGATTGCAGTGTCTTGACAAATCTGGTTGTTGCTATATTATCTGGGAACAATCTTGTTGCTATATTATCCATGAACAATCTTGTTGCTATATTATCTGGGAACAATCTTGTTGCTATATTATCCATGAACAATCTTGTTGCTATATTATCTGGGAACAATCTTGTTGCTATATTATCTGTGAACAATTCTGTTGCTATATTATCTGTGAACAATTCTGTTGCTATATTATCTGTGAACAATCTTGTTGCTATATTATCTGTGAACAATCTTATTGCTATATTATCTGTGAACAATCTTGTTGCTATATTATCTGGGAACAATCTTGTTGCTATATTATCTGTGAACAATCTTGTTGCTATATTATCTGTGAACAATCGTGTTGCTATATTATCTGTGAACAATCTTGTTGCTATATTATCTGTGAACAATCGTGTTGCTATATTATCTGGGAACAATCTTGCTGTTATATTATCTAGAAACAATTGTGTTGCTATATTATCTGTGAACAATCGTGTTGCTATATTATCTGTGAACAATCTTGTTGCTATATTATCTGTGAACAATTGTGTTGCTATATTATCTGTGAACAATTGTGTTGCTATATTATCTGTGAACAATCTTGTTGCTATATTATCTGTGAACAATCTTGTTGCTATATTAGCTGTGAACAATCTTGCTGTTATATTATCTAGAAACAATTGTGTTGCTATATTATCTGTGAACAATCGTGTTGCTATATTATGTATCTGTAAACAATTGTGTTGCTATATTATCCAAAAACAATTTTCATTAACAAGTTCACTTACCGGGTCTCCACCTGATGCGAATGATATATTGGGCATATCGTGACAGGCAACCACTTGACCTGATTCCAGTATAGTTAGCGTGAGTGCTGTGCTGGTGATGGTCAGGTTGACGTTGCTACCAGCATGTTCCATCATTGGTCGCTCTCCCAGGATTCGACTAATTGTCTTCACTACTTTTCTCTTACGATCTGCGGTCTTCAGACCCGCTGCTTCGCACACTTTGCTAATGCATTCTCTGTTGGTTGTTAGAAATAGTTAATATAAACAGCGTATTGTGATTATGAGATGAAATAACAATAGTGTAACTAATAATTGATGTAAAAATTAGTCCCCCAACACACACACACACACATACATACATACATGGAGGCCAGGAGCTGTGAATCGACCCCTGCAACCACATATAGGTCAGTACACACAGAGAATAAGAGAGAGAAAGAGAGAATCTCCTTTGTTAGCTGCAAGAACTGTGTCAAAGTTGTCAGAGGTGACAATAAGGCAGGATGAAGCGCATTTTCTCCTTAATTAAATTGCTGGAACAAAAAAGGCTGTGGGTCCAGATAAGGTGAGCCCAAGATTTCTGAGCAGACGTACAGACCAGCTAGCATTACCTCTAACTCACATCTATCACCACTACCTAGTAGAGTGTAAATGACCTCTGTGGAACGAGGCAAATGTAGTCCCTCTGCACAAAGAGAAGAGCAGAAAGGAAATCAGCAACTACAAACGAGTGTCACTCTTGTCAAAATTCTTGAGACAATAATCTCACAGGAGATTTTTCAACTACCACTCGCTTTTTTGCGGCCATCAATGTGGCTTCAGAAAAGGTCGTTCTGCTGCTGATCTGCTGTTAAACCTCTCAGCTATGTGGCACCAGTCACTGGAAGAATCCAAGTTCAGCTGTGTAGTAACATTAGGCATTGCTGGTGCCTTTGACCGAGTATAGCACCAGGGACTCTTAGCAAAGCTACAAGCACTAGGAGTTACTGGCTCTGCACTATGCCTCCTCAGTGATTACCTTCAAGGTAGAGTTGTAAGCGTAGTTCTCAATGGGACAGAATCAACAAGATACTCTATTGGTGCAAGTGTTCCACTGGGAAGTGTGCTTGGACCATTTTTTATGATGTCTACTTCAATGAACTTTTTCAACTCATCCCAGAAGATAATGCATAAGCATGGGATTCAGGGGTGAGAAAACAGAAGAGAACAGATGAGTGAGCCAGAAATAAATATGCCAGAATGAGGAGAGAGACTGAGAGACAATCTGAGAATAACATAACAGCAAAGGCCAAGTCCGAACGAAAAGTTCTTCACAGAAACATCAGAAGAAAGGCGATAATAAAGGACCAGGTGATTCTACTGAGGAAGGAAGGAGAGCTTACGAACAATAGCAAAAATGTCTGTGAAGTGTTGATAAATGATTTGAAGATGTATTCTCAGTGGAAACTGTGGCAGTACCAGAGGGAATAAAGAACAGGGGGCACCCAGAAGTACTGGATGCCATCCACACAACAGTGCCAGAGGTAAAGAAACTTTTGATGGACCTGAATATATCAAAGGTAATGGGACCTAACAATATGTTATCACAAATTCCAGAACATGATGCAGAAACACTGTCTCGACCACTAGCTATGATGTACAACGAGTCAATGGATACGGAACAGTTACCAGAAATCTGGGAAACAGGAAATGTAGTCCCTATATTCAAGAAAGGAGTCAGACAGGTGTTAAACTACTGACCAGTTTCTCTGACAAGCATACCTTGCAAGGTAATGAAGAAATTTATCAAGGGAAGTGCGATAGAACACTTGGAGAAAGGTGGTTCCATAAACAATAACCAACATGGTTTAGTGATTCCACATCTTATCTTACTAACTTGATGGAGTCCTTTGAAAAGGTAACGGATGTACAGCAAGAAAGGGAAGGCTGGGTGTATTGTTTTTTTAGACTGCAAAAAATGTGTTTAATACTGTACCCCACAAGAGGCTGAGCTTCAGGCAGGAATAACAGGGAATGTACTCCAATGGCTCAAAGAATTTCTTAGGGAAAGGAAAGAGGCATCAGAATAGGCAAGAGTAGCCAGCGGGGTGCCCCAAGGATCAGTATCAGGACCAGTATTGTTTCTGGTTTATGTGAATGACATTCCAGATGGGATTGAGTCAGATATAAACCTGTTTTTCTCAAGAACATAATGAGCAAATATGGTGAACTGATCCCAATCCAAGGATTTGAAGCTACCCTCCCCTTTCTTGTATGAAACCTGTATGCTACCCCAGGGCTACCCTCCCCTGCCTTACATAAAATCTGTTTACCATCCCAGGGCTGCTTTCCCCTGCCTTACATAAAACCTGTTTACCACCCCA
Organism: Cherax destructor; assembly: GCA_009830355.1. Lineage (NCBI taxonomy): Eukaryota > Metazoa > Arthropoda > Malacostraca > Decapoda > Parastacidae > Cherax > Cherax destructor. Next base: position 22,011 of record WNWK01015883.1, on the reverse strand, counting down.
GGGCTGCCTTCCCCTGCCTTACATAAAACCTGCTTACCACCCCAGGGCTGCCTTCCCCTGCCTTACATAAAACCTGTTTACCACCCCAGGGCTACCTTCCCCTGCCTTACATAAAACCTGTTTACCACCCCAGGGCTGTTATGACCCCTGTTCCCCATTAACATACAATAGTAAGTATTAACAGGTCACTTACTTGGCTATTAAGGATCTTGTGTCAAAGTTTAAGCTCTTCATAGATGTATTGACTTCTAGGCAACCAATGTACTGTAAAGATATATATATATAAACATCATTATACAGTGTTAAATAAATCCAAACTTCAGCATACACTGCCAATACATTATTCTGATACAGTGGACCCCGAGTAACGAACACCCCGGAAATCGTACAATTATGTAAGTATAATATTGTAAGTGCTTCTGCAAGTGTATTTTTGGGGGTCTGAAATGGACTAACCTACTTGACATTATTTCTTAAGGGAGTAAATTCGTTCAGTAATGGCACTTGAGCAGGCTTCAGGAATGAATATTGTTCGTTACTCGGGGGTCCACCGTATATATAATCATTATAATATACAGTGATAAATAAATTCAAACTCCAGCATACACTTCCAATACATACAGGCAGGTCCCACTTTACAGCATTTCGCTAATGCAGCGGTTTTTAATTATATCCATTCTTCTTTTATTCAGACTTCCTACAATAAATATATTCACCACTCACTATAAGCTAAGGATGAAAATATTTTAAGGTAAGTAATGTGTTTACTGTATATACATTTTTTAAGCCTAGCTCTATTGTTCACTTAATATATGATAGTGTAAACATGTTATCAGGCTTTTATATGCATTTGAAAGTGAAAAAAAGGCTATGTTTCACTTAACAGCGATTTTTGCTTCACAGCAGTAGCCCAGAACCTAACCTCCTGTATAAGTGGGGTTCTACAGTATCCCAGAACCTAACCTGCTGTATAAGTGGGGTTCTACAGTATCCAGACCCTAACCTGCTGTAAGGTCCTAAGTAGCAGAACCTACCTGCTGTATAAGGGTCCACGACCCAGAACCTACGGCTGTAAGCAGACCCTACAGGAGCCCGGAACCTAACCTGCTGTATAAGCAGGCCCTCCTATACATATAAACATTGTTATTCAGAATGATAAATCCAAACTTCATTATACACTTCCAATACATTATCTGACAATCATTTCTCTAACAGTATGGAATTAAAATATTCATGTTACATCCTAATGTTTCAAGTTATTCTATATATACTGTACAACACATTAAAGCAAGTAATATGCAGGGAATACAGTGGTACCCTGAGTTCCGGCCATAATTCGTTCCAGAAGGCTGTTCGAGTGCCGTTACCGAACGAATTTGTTCCCATAAGGACAAATGTAAATTAGATTAGTCCGTTTCAGACCCCAAAAAATACACTTACAAAAGCACTTACAATAATACAATTACATAGTGACAGTTTCAGTGGAGCTCGAAATCATACATGTATGTAATAAATAATTGTAGAGTGCCTGTGGAAGTGTATTTTTGGAGTTTTAACAATGGAACAACCAATCTAGATATTTTCCTTAAGGAGTAAATTGGTGTTCGTAATGGCACTTGAGCAGACTTCAGGAGTGAAGTTTTTACGAAACTCGGGGGTCCACTGTAATTGTTCAAGTTGGGAGCTGTACGAAACTCGGAGTACCACTGTATGTCTAATAAATAAATTGCCAAAATTATGATGATGAAATACACTGATAAAAAGTGCAAAAAGAATGTTTATCATTTTTAATATTTATTTCTTCTCTGTTTTTACACAATGGGATACAAACAAAATCTCAGAAATAATTGTACATAGTTCAGGATGAAAATAAATTATGCAAGATCAAAGTTACTAGTGACATGGTCCTCACACAACTAGATAGACTGAAACCTAATAGGTCACCTGGCCCTCATGGGTTGTTTACAAGGGCTCTAATGGACTGTAATGAGGAACTAACAAACAATTACCTAATCTGACTCACGAAATTGCATTAACATGAATGCAAACAAATCACGAAACATCAACGCACTGGCCTGTGTGTTTTAGTACTCACTTGTCATGGGTTCAAACCCCTTTGATATACCTTTGAAGAGTTTCGAGAGTTTCACTACTCTCGGAGCCCGCCATGGGCCAGGCTCGTCTGGTGCTTGCCTGGTCAACCAGGCTGTTGCAGCTGGAGGCCCGCTGCCCCACATATCCATCACAGCCTGGTTGATCTGGCCCATCCCTGATTTCATTGCCTAGCCTCTTCAATGGATCACTACATACAGTGGACCCTCGGTTTTCGTTGAAAATTCTTTCCAGAATGCTGTTTGAGTGCCATTTCCGAAAGAATTTGTTCCCATAAGGACAAATGTAAATTAGATTAGTCGTTTCAGACCCCAAAAATACACTTACAAAAGCACTTACAAAAATACACTTACATAATTGTTCGAGTTTGAAGGTGAACGAAAACCGAGGGTCCACTGTACTAGCATTGTTAAATAAGACACTTGTACAACATGTGGGTTTCTTTATTCTGGAAATATTTCGCCAGCCAGTGGCTTCTTCAGTCCAGAATAACGATACCCAAAGGTTGCACAGGTGTTTCATTTATCAACTTATCGGTTTTATGGACCATTTATTCACAAAGCAGAATTGTACTAGATAAGTGGAAAATGGAAAATGTGATACTCATTTACAAAATGGAAGACAGGTCCTTTACTTCAAATTATAGACAAAATACATGTTTAACACTTGTGCATCTCTCATAAGAATCTGGAGTTGTTACAGGTAGTGTGCCGCAGGGGCCAGCATCCAGTTTACATGGATGATGGTATAAACCTTGGTAATTGATACTGACAAATTGGTTTAATAAGAGATGTGAGCAAACCCTAGGTCATAATTATTAGAAAACGTTTTGGTCCTGGAACCTTAATCACTTCTAACCAGGAACCAGGACAAACTTTTTCTAATACATCCTAGTGTTTGCTCATGTGTCTTTTTTAAACCAACAGTTCAGGGAAATAAATAGCGACATTAATAAGTTTGCCGATGACGCTAATAAAGGCCGTTAAATTTCCGATGAGGACGCTGGAAAGCAACAGGATGAAGAATTTGGCACTTCTGCCTGAACCATGCTAGGCAGGTTCAACTCACACCCACCCATTCCAACTCATCAAGAACATAAGAAAGGAACAATGGAGCAGTCTTATTGGACCATGCTAGGCAGGTTCAACTCTCATTCATCCACCCACTCATGTACTCTGCCAACCTACATGTGAAGCTACTCAACGTTGTCTCCTCTACGACACTGCCTGGCGATTTGTTCTACTCATCTACAACTCTATTACAAACCAGTACCTCCTATATCCTTTCTAAATCCACATTTGCCTAACTTGAAGCCAATGCTGCGAGTCCTATCTTGGTTAGATATTTTGACATAAGTGGAACCTCAGTTTTCGTATGCCCTAGTTGGAGAAAATTCTCTATAAAATGTATTTTTTGGTAATATTTTTGGGTGTCTGGAATGGATTCCGTTCCAGATAAGTACCCAAAAAAATTAACAAAAAATACCTTTTATAGAGAATTTTCTCCAAGAATTGTCACCAAATAGGGCATACAAAAACTGAGGTTCCACTGTATTAGTTATACGTATTCTTTCTTCTTTCAACACGTCGGCCATCTCCCACCGAGGCAGGGCGGCCCAAAAGGAAACGACAGTTTCTCCTTTACATTTAGTAATATATACAGGAGAAAGGGTTACTAGTATTACCTTTGCTTATTCATTTCCATTTGTATTCCTTAATCACATCTCCCCTAATTCTACAAATTGAAGAATTAGACACTTCTGCAACACGTTGCAGAAGTGTCTAATTCTTCAATTTGTTGCTTTTCTAAACCATTTACATCAAGCTACAGGATGACCTGGAGAGGATGTTGTGGTCGGAGGAGTGGCAGATGAAATTTAATGTGGACAAGTGTAAGGTTTTAATCCTAGGAAGAAAAAAATAACTATGGCACTCATAAGCTGAATAATGTAGTCACTGTAGATCTTAATTAAAATTGAATGAGAAAAAGATAGAAATTCTGGGTAGCAGAACTTTAAGAAGAAGATAAAAGAACATAAGTGTTTGAAATGAAGTTAATAGAATTCTTGGCTTCGTTTCAAGAAGCATAAATAATAAAAGTCCTCAGGTTATACTTCAACTTTATAGTCCTTGGTAAGGCCTCGTATAGATTACATGCTCAGTTCTGGTCAACATATTACAGAATGGGCATAAATGTGATTGAAAATATGCAAAGAAATCTTTCCTACAAAGACAAACTGAGGGCACTCAATATTCACTCATAAAAACATGTAAAATTAGGGGAGATGTGATTAAGGAATACAAATGGAAATGAATAAGCAAAGGTAATACATATAACTAATATAGTGGAACCTCAGTTTTCGTATGTCCTAGTTGGTGACAATTCTTTGAGAAAATTCTCTATAAAATGTAGAGAATTTTCTCCAACTAGGGCATACGAAAACTGAGGTTCCACTGTATGTCGAAAATATCTAACCAAGATAGGACTCGCAGCATTGGTTTCAAGTTAGGCAAATGTGGATTTAGAAAGGATATAGGGAGGTACTGGTTTTGTAATAGAGTTGTAGATGAGTAGAACAAATTGCCAGGCAGTGTCATAGAGGAGACAACGTTGAGTAGCTTCACATGTAGGTTGGAAGAGTACATGAGTGGGTGGGTGAATGAGAGTTGAACCTGCCTAGCATGGTCCAATAAGACTGCTCCATTGTTCCTTTCTTATGTTCTTGATGAGTTGAAATGGGTGGGTGTGAGTTGAACCTGCCTAGCATGGGTCAGCAGGTCTACTGAATGCTCCTCCTATGATGTAAATGGTTCAGAAAACCGACAAGTTGTAGAATGAGACACGTGAAACATTTGGGAATCTTTATTGATGAAACGTTTAGAGTACACAGTAGGCTTCTTCAGTCAAATACAAAGGAAGCAGTAGTAATGAAATAAAGATGATGTACTCAGTCCATCAACCTTGAAGAAATAGTATTTGAGGTGGTCAGTCCCTCAGCCTGGAGAAGAGTTCAGCTCCATGGACTTGTCTTGCATGGGCCAGTAGGCCTCTGCAGTGTTCCTTCATTCTTATGTTCTTATGTACATGTGTCTTAATCTTCAACATGGGAAGTCTAAGAAAAACAGGAGGTGAACACAAGAGAGAAGCAAGCACGCTGACACAGTGACAAGTTTCAAGTGAAAAACAAGAGTAATAATATAGCAAGGAGTGGGTGGGTGGAAGTACAGTGAATCATAAGATAGTGACGACACTGCTGGAGCTCCCAAGCAAGGCACCCGTCCTTGTCACCTCAGAGTGCAGCTGCTGACACCAGGCTGGGTGTGTGCAGCTGCTGGGTGTGGGTGCCATGACGGGTATAAGAATTGTCTTTTAACAAATTTGCTGCACAACAGTGCTGCTACTCAACTGTCTATGACCACCATCACTACTATCACCACCACTGTCACTACGACCATCACCACACCATCATCACTGTCACCACCACCATACCTTTACATTATCTTTGATATACCTTTGATGAGTTTCAAGAGTTTTTCTACTCTCGGAGCCCGGCCATGGGCCAGGCTCGTTTGGTGCTATCCTGGTCAACCAGGCTGTTGCTGCTGGTGGACCGATAACCCACATATCCATCACAGCCTGGTTTCTCTGGCACCTGGTGAAGATTCTTGTCCAGATTCTTCTTGAAGGCTTCTACACTTGTTCCAGCAGTGTTTCTGATATCTTCTGGTAAGATGTTGAATAATTCGGGGCCATGAATGTTGATACAGTGTTCTCTTGTTGTGGCCACCGCAGGGGCCACATATGTACATATTTAAGACTTCAAGGCGTTCCCAGTAATTTAAATGCTTTATTGGCTCAAAGTGGGCCATAAACGAGCTCTGGATTTGTTCCAGCTCTGATATTTCTTCTGTCCTGAACGGGGCCGTCAACACTGGGCAATATTCCAAACGAGGGAGCACAAGCTATTTGAAAAGTGTCACCATTGGAAATATTTCTCTTGTTCTGAAAGTTCTCATTACCCACCCCTTCATCTTCCTAGCTGTCGTGACTTTGGTCTTATTGCGTTCTTTGAAAGGTCCGCTGACATGATTACTCCCAGGTCTTTCACGTGTTCCTTTCATCATATTGGTCTATATTGCCCACTGGAAAACCCTGCTTATATCTTCCTGCAATTTTTAAGTGTCTTCTACCATAGTGACTTTCAGGTTTATTTTAGTGTCATCTGCAAATGATATTAAACTGTGACAGGTGTTGCTTCTGCTACTGTTGATGTTGCTGCTGCTACTGTTGATGTTGCTGCTGCTACTGTTGATGTTGCTGCTGCTACTACTGCTGCTGATGTAACTCTTGTTACTGTTGTTAGTTTTGTTACTGGTGCTGCTGTTACTGCTACTGTTGTAGTTGTCTGTGCATGTTGTGCTGCTACTGTTGACTGTGCTGCTGTTACTGCTCTGATGTACTGTCTGCTGTTACTGTTGATGTTCTGGCCTGGTGCTGCTGTTACTGGCTACTGTTGTTACTGGCTGGTGCTGCTGTTACTGCTACTGATGTTACTGGCGCTGCTGTTACTGCACTGTTGTTACTGGCGCTGGTCTGCTGTTACTGGCACTGTTGTTACTGGCGCTGGTGCTGCTGTTACTGCTACTGTTGTTAGTTTTGTTACTGGTGCTGCTGTTACTGCTACTGTTGTTACTGGTGCTGCTGTTACTGCTACTGTTGTTACTGGTGCTGCTGTTACTGCTACTGATGTTACTGGTGCTGCTGTTACTGCTACTGATGTTACTGGCGCTGGTGCTGCTGTTACTGCTACTGTTGTTACTGGCGCTGGTGCTGCTGTTACTGGCACTGTTGTTACTGGCGCTGGTGCTGCTGTTACTGCTACTGTTGTTACTGGCGCTGGTGCTGCTGTTACTGATACTGTTGTTACTGGCGCTGGTGCTGCTGTTACTGCTACTGTTGTTACTGGCGCTGGTGCTGCTGTTACTGCTACTGTTGTTACTGGTGCTGCTGTTACTGCTACTGTTGTTACTGGTGCTGCTGTTACTGCTACTGTTGTTACTGGTGCTGCTGTTATTGCTACTGTTGTTACTGGTGCTGCTGTTACTGCTACTGTTGTTACTGGCGCTGCTGTTACTGCTACTGATGTTACTGCGCTGGTGCTGCTGTTACTGCTACTGTTGTTACTGCGCTGGTGCTGCTGTTACTGCTACTGTTGTTACTGGCGCTGTCTGCTGTTACTGCTACTGTTGTTACTGGTGCTGCTGTTACTGCCTGTTGTTGACCGCTGGTGCTGCTGTTACTGCTACTGTTGTTACTGGTGCTGCTGTTACTGCTACTGTTGTTACTGGCGCTGCTGTTACTGCTACTGTTGTTACTGACGCTGGTGCTGCTGTTACTGGCACTGTTGTTATTGGTGCTGCTGTTATTGGTACTGTTGTTACTGGTGCTGCTGTTACTGCTACTGTTGCTACTTGCACTGCCGGATACAACCTGTCATTGAGGCCGCCAACAGTCACTCTCTGTGTCACACATCCGCTACCACCACCACTATACTACCACCACTACTACCACCATCACCACCACGACCACTCTACTACCATCACTACCACCACCACTATACTACCATCACTACTACTACCACCACCACTACTATCACCACCACCACTACTACCACCACCACTACTACTACCACTACCACTACTACCACTACCACCGAGACATTCCATGTCACTACAACCAGGCCATTTCACAGTACCTCTCCTATTTCCCTCAGAATTAGCACACTTATAGATTTAAGTGAGAACATGAGATTGATTTTTGTTGCAAGTGTGTAGCTCAGACGGTTCCGGAAACACAGGTCACGGAACTTTGACCAAAAGGTCATTTCTGGCAGATCATGTGAAATTTTGAAATATATCGTCTTGTATGGCAGACATTTTGAAGTTAAAATATTTATCTAGATCGTTTTTGTGAAGTTTGATCCGAAAAAATTCGAAATGCGCAACATTTTTTCCCCTCACCCACTGACATGACTCACGAAATCGTAATGACACGATTGCAAACAAACCATACCACGGGTGGGGTTCGAACCCGCGGTCAGTCTCAAAACTCCAGACGGTCGCGTTAGCCCAGTGGCTTACGCGAAGGGTCTAGAGTTTTGAGACTCTCTGATCGCGGGTTCGAACCCCACCCGTGGTATGGCTTGTTTCACCCACTAAATGTGGATTATTGTACGCGACTACTTCAAACTGTAATAAGAATTTTCACGGGTTTTTAATTAGATGCCACATCTATTTTAGTAAAGCAACTTCAATGCTATTTTTCACCTTTGATGTTTGTTGTAAGCTTCTCGGACTAATTTGTGGGACCATTATGGCTAGATTAGTCGGTGCCGGATCAGCCAGGCTGTGGTTCGTACGTTGGACTACGTGCGGCCAGCAGTAACAGGCTCGTTGATCAGGCCCTGATCCACCAGGAGGCCTGGTCGTGGACCGGGCCGCGAGGGTGTTGACCCCTGGAATACCCTCCAGGTAGACCCTGTCATTTTCCTGTCATTTATTGCATGTCTCTTAGTGTTCTCTAAATGACAGATGTGACATAATTATTCACAAGTCTTATACCTGTACTAATCTTACTTTCTATGAGGTGTTTTGTGTGTTGTACACTGTGCTTGTGTTGACCTCTTCATTCTTCACACATAACAACACTGGAGTGTTGTACACTGTGCTTGTGTTAACCTCTTCATTCTTCACACATAACAACACTGGAGTGTTGTACACTGTGCTTGTGTTGACCTCTTCATTCTTCACACATAACAACACTGGAGTGTTGTACACTGTGCTTGTGTTGACCTCTTCATTCTTCACACATAACAACACTGGAGTGTTGTACACTGTGCTTGTGTTGACCTCTTCATTCTTCACACATAACAACACTGGAGTGTTGTACACTGTGCTTGTGTTGACCTCTTCATTCTTCACACATAACAACACTGGAGTGTTGTACACTGTGCTTGTGTTGACCTCTTCATTCTTCACACATAACAACACTGGAGTGTTGTACACTGTGCTTGTGTTGACATCTTCATTCTTCACACAAACAACACTGGAGTGTTGTACACTGTGCTTGTGTTGACCTCTCTTCATTCTTCACACAACACTGGAGTGTTGTACACTGTGCTTGTGTTGACCTCTTCATTCTTCACACACAACAACACTGGAGTGTTGTACACTGTGCTTGTGTTGACCTCTTCATTCTTCACACATAACACTGGAGTGTTGTACACTGTGCTTGTGTTGACCTCTTCATTCTTCACATAACACAGCAGGTACTGAGTGTTGTACACTGTGCTTGTGTTGACCTCTTCATTCTTCACACATAACAACACTGGAGTGTTGTACACTGTGCTTGTGTTGACCTCTTCATTCTTCACACATAACAACACTGGAGTGTTGTACATTGTGCTTGTGTTGACCTCTTCATTCTTCACACATAACACAGCAGGTACTGGAGTGTTGTACACGGTGTTTGTGTTGACCTCTTCATTCTTCACACATAACAACACTGGAGTGTTGTACACTGTGCTTGTGTTAACTTCTTCATTCTTCACATAACACAGCAGGTACTGGAGTGTTGTACACGGTGTTTGTGTTGACCTCTTCATTCTTCACACATAACACTGGAGTGTTGTACACTGTGCTTGTGTTGACCTCTTCATTCTTCACACATAACAACACTGGAGTGTTGTACACTGTGCTTGTGTTGACCTCTTCATTCTTCACACATAACACAGCAGGTACTGGAGTGTTGTACACTGTGCTTGTGTTGACCTCTTCATTCTTCACACATAACAACACTGGAGTGTTGTACACTGTGCTTGTGTTAACCTCTTCATTCTTCACACATAACACATCAGGTACTAGAGTGTTGTACACTGTGCTTGTGTTGACCTCTTCATTCTTCACACATAACAACACTGGAGTGTTGTACACTGTGCTTGTGTTGACCTCTTCATTCTTCACACATAACAACACTGGAGTGTTGTACACTGTGCTTGTGTTGACCTCTTCATTCTTCACACATAACAACACTGGAGTGTTGTACACGTGCTTGTGTTGACCTCTTCATTCTTCACACAAAAACTAACACAGCAGGCTGGAGTGTTGTACATTGTGCTGTGTTGACCTCTTCATTCTTCACACATAACACAGCAGGTACTGGAGTGTTGTACATTGTGCTTGTGTTGACCTCTTCATTCTTCACACATAACACAGCAGGTACTGGAGTGTTGTACATTGTGCTTGTGTTGACCTCTTCATTCTTCACACATAACACAGCAGGTACTGGAGTGTTGTACACTGTGCTTGTGTTGACCTCTTCATTCTTCACACATAACACAGCAGGTACTGGAGTGTTGTACACTGTGCTTGTGTTGACCTCTTCATTCTTCACACATAACAACACTGGAGTGTTGTACACTGTGCTTGTGTTGACCTCTTCATTCTTCACACATAACAACACTGGAGTGTTGTACACTGTGCTTGTGTTGACCTCTTCATTCTTCACACATAACAACACTGGAGTGTTGTACACTGTGCTTGTGTTGACCTCTTCATTCTTCACACATAAGAACACTGGAGTGTTGTACACTGTGCTTGTGTTGACCTCTTCATTCTTCACACATAACACTGGAGTGTTGTACACTGTGCTTGTGTTGACCTCTTCATTCTTCACACATAAAACACTGGAGTGTTGTACACTGTGCTTGTGTTGACCTCTTCATTCTTCACACATAACAACACTGGAGTGTTGTACACTGTGCTTGTGTTGACCTCTTCATTCTTCACACATAACAACACTGGAGTGTTGTACACTGTGCTTGTGTTGACCTCTTCATTCTTCACACAAACAACACTGGAGTGTTGTACACTGTGCTTGTGTTGACCTCTTCATTCTTCACACAAACAACACTGGAGTGTTGTACACTGTGCTTGTGTTGACCTCTTCATTCTTCACACATCAACACTGGAGTGTTGTACACTGTGCTTGTGTTGACCTCTTCATTCTTCACACAAACAACACTGGTGTGTTGTACACTGTGCTTGTGTTACCTCTTCATTCTTCACACATAACACTGGAGTGTTGTACACTGTGCTTGTGTTGACCTCTTCATTCTTCACACATAACACTCGAGTGTTGTACATGTGCTTGTGTTGACCTCTTCATTCTTCACACATAACACAGCAGGTACTGAGTGTTGTACATTGTGCTTGTGTTACCTCTTCATTCTTCACACATAACACAGCAGGTACTGGTGTTGTACATGTGCTTGTGTGACCTCTTCATTCTTCACACATAACACTGGAGTGTTGTACATTGTGCTTGTGTTGACCTCTTCATTCTTCACACATAACACATCAGGAGTGTTGTACATTGTGCTTGTGTTGACCTCTTCATTCTTCACACATAACACACAGGTCTGAGTGTTGTACATTGTGCTTGTGTTGACCTCTTCATTCTTCACACATAACAACAGTCTGAGTGTTGTACATGTGCTTGTGTTGACCTCTTCATTCTTCACACATAACACCTGGAGTGTTGTACATTGTGCTTGTGTTGACCTCTTCATTCTTCACACATAACACTAGGTCTGGAGTGTTGTCATTACATTGTGCTTGTGTTGACCTCTTCATTCTTCACACATAACACAGCAGGTCTGGAGTGTTGTACACTGTGCTTGTGTTGACCTCTTCATTCTTCACACATAACACAGCAGGTACTGGAGTGTTGTACACTGTGCTTGTGTTGACCTCTTCATTCTTCACACATAACACAGCAGGTACTGGAGTGTTGTACAATGTGCTTGTGTTGACCTCTTCATTCTTCACACATAACACAGCAGGTACTGGAGTGTTGTACATTGTGCTTGTGTTGACCTCTTCATTCTTCACACATAACACAGCAGGTACTGGAGTGTTGTACATTGTGCTTGTGTTGACCTCTTCATTCTTCACACATAACACAGCAGGTACTGGAGTGTTGTACATTGTGCTTGTGTTGACCTCTTCATTCTTCACACATAACAACACTGGAGTGTTGTACATGTGCTTGTGTTGACCTCTTCATTCTTCACATAACAACACTGGAGTGTTGTACATTGTGCTTGTGTTGACCTCTTCATTCTTCACACATAACACTGGAGTGTTGTACATTGTGCTTGTGTTGACCTCTTCATTCTTCACACATAACAACACTGGAGTGTTGTACACTGTGCTTGTGTTGACCTCTTCATTCTTCACACATAACAACACTGGAGTGTTGTACACTGTGCTTGTGTTGACCTCTTCATTCTTCACACATAACACTGGAGTGTTGTACACTGTGCTTGTGTTGACCTCTTCATTCTTCACACATAACACAGCAGGTACTGGAGTGAGGTACATTGTGCTTGTGTTGACCTCTTCATTCTTCACACATAACACAGCAGGTACTGGAGTGTTGTACACTGTGCTTGTGTTAACCTCTTCATTCTTCACACATAACACAGCAGGTACTGGAGTGTTGTACACTGTGCTTGTGTTGACCTCTTCATTCTTCACACATAACACAGCAGGTACTGGAGTGTTGTACACTGTGCTTGTGTTAACCTCTTCATTCTTCACACATAACACAGCAGGTACTGGAGTGTTGTACACTGTGCTTGTGTTGACCTCTTCATTCTTCACACAACACTGGATATTTGTCACCACTGAACATCATGTTATTTTTACTTGCCACTGGATGACTTTCTTGTTATGTGTTTGTAAATTATCTGTGTTCTACTGAGGTGACCTCCATGCTGCTTTTGTTATTGTCAATAACCTGTGGTTGTTCTTATCTATGTCTACTGTTAGGACGATACTAAGCTGTGGTTAGTGTTCTTATCTATGTCTACTGTTAGGTTGATAAACAGCAATGGTGCCAGGATGGTGCCTTGAGGCACTGAATTTTCCACTTTGCTGAGACTGTTTACCACCACCCTTTGCGTTATGTTAGAAATTTAAAAATCCACTTCCCAACTCTCCTGTTATACCAATTAACCTCATTATTTTAAAGCTCTGTGATGTGTGATGTTGTGCTACTGTTCTATAGTTTTGTGATGTGTGATGTTAGTGCTACTGTTCTGTCTAGGAAGAGCAACTGTGTCTGTAAATTTTATATCTTGTGGGATTTCACCCGAGTCTAAACTCCTCTAAACAATACAGAGTACTCGTGCAGAAAGTACCAATACAGAGTACTCGTGCATATAATACCAATATAAAGTACTCTGTGAATAAGACTCAGCTGTGCGTCCACTCAAAATCCGAATAATATATTTAATGTCAGATATATATACTATGTGAGTTACATTTAAGATAGAGAGTATCTGGAAGCTTCAACACTTGTGGCATAAATTAAAAACATGCTCAACACTTGGGTATCTTTATTGAGGAAACGTTTCGCCACACAGTGGCTTCATCAGTCCATACAAAGAAGAATGAAGATCAGAAGGGGTTTGAGGTAATCAGTCCCCCAGCCTGGAGTCGATGTACTCGGTCCAGCAATCTTGAAAAGACTGGACACTGATCCATGCTGTACCGTTATCTGTTAATGTATCTCTTACGTGTAAAGACGTTATACTGGAAGAGGTTCTTGATTTGGATTATGCATGTGTGATATAGTATTTTGAATTGTTTACCCCTACTCCACTACTGCCACTCCACTACCGTCTTCCCCTCCATCTCCACGCCCTCCAACACTAGCGCCAGTACTCAGTACACTGTGGAGAGAGTTGACATTCACATGAAATCCCAGAGGTCTCTAAAACTGTGGATGCAATCTAACTTCACAAGCAGACACCTTGTGTTTGTTCTTCACAGTGTTTGTTCTTCAGTGTTTGTTCTGAACACTGTTCTCCACACTGTGTTCTTCTTTTTGTTCTCCACACTGTTCTCCACACTGTGTTTGTTCTTCAGAGTTTGTTCTCCACACTGTTCTTCACAGTGTTTGTTCTCCACACTGTTTATTCTTCACAGTGTTCTGCACACTGTTCAGCACAGTGTTTGTTCTGTACACAGTGTTCAGTACACAATGAATGTTCTGCACCAGGGAGGGCTGGTCAGGGACTGGGCCGCAGGGGCGCTGACCCCCGGAATACCCTCCAGGTATATACTCCTGATAGGTAGGTAATGCTCTACACACTGTTCAGAGCACATGTTATACACAGTGTTCCGCACACAATGTCTGTTCTGATACTTGTTCTCTTGTTTTAAAAGTTCTCATAATCCACCCATTATTTTCCTAGCCTTCTAACAAACCGTCTAACTGTCTAACCTTCTATTGTTGAAAAGTGTATAAAATATTGAAGAGGTGAAGATCAAGACACGTGTACAACAGTTGGGTGTCTATTGTTGAAACGTTTCGCTCACACTGTAGACTTCTTCAGTCAGATACGAAGGCAGTAGTAGTGAAATAAAGATGATGTGATCAGTCCATCAACCTTGGAGGAAAAGTATTTGAGGTGGTCAGACCCTCAGCCTGGAGAAGAGTTCAGCTCTATGGTGTTGAACTCTTCTCCAGGCTGAGGCACTGACCACCTCAAATATCCAACTGTTGTACATGTGTGTTAACATACCCTTCTATGTTGTCCCTTATGTTGTGTTTTATGTGACAGGGTTAGCAGTGCCCCTGGTTAGCTCCCTGCCCTCCCTGGAGTCACTGACCCTGCAACTCGCTCCTAGACCAAGCAAGCTTGGTGCTTGCCGCAAGTAGGAACCACCATAGCCTGGCTGATCAGCAACTGACTATGAGGAGCTGATCAAATTCCCTCTTGAAGACAGCCAGGGGTTTGCTGCTAATTTCCCCTTATGTATGGTGTTGAAAAGTCTTGGTCCCTTCACAGTTCTGGCTTTCATATAGAGTGATTTCAGTGGAGGTCTGGGACCAATTATTATTATTATTATAATCAAATAGAAGCGCTAAACCACAGGGGTTATACAGCAGGTCTGGGACCAAACCCTTCATAATGTTCCAGGTGGAAATTACGACACATCTTCCCAGCCTAGAGTTCTCAAGATCACAGTTCAAGGGACTTGAAGAATTCCCAGTAGTTTAGGTACTTAACTATACTTACATCGTGATGTTGTGCCATGTTAAAGGGCTGTTATTGTACAGTAATATTCCAGTCTTGGGAGATCAAGAATGTCGTTAATGTTGACAGTGGAATACAATAAAGTTGTAGATTAAGACGAGAATTAGACACATGTACAACATCTGGGTATCTTTATTTGTAGACGTTTCGCCATCCAGTGCTTTATCAATACAAATCCTAGGACATAACTTGAAGACAGTAGAACTATATACAATAGATGATGTAATCAGTGCCTCAGACTTGGAGTTGGTAGGAGGTAGCGGGGCAGAAGTTCCCTTGGGTAGATACTTGGCCAGGTGGGAGAAGGAGCAGTAGACGCCACACAGACTAGACATTACCTAGTCTAAGGATGTGTGCTCTGAATACTGACCTGAGATTAGTGTCTCCCACACTCTCTAACTTCACACTACTCCTTCCCTCACTATCTTCCTTCCACTAACTGACTGGTTGTAAACAGTAGTGTCCAGGGGCCGATAAACTGGTGAAGTCCAAGAGGCGCCTGAGTTCCCCTGTCTCCTAATATCATGTTTATTTCCCCCTAAAATCTACCTTGTCCATAATTACTATCGCATTTGCTTTGTCTGTTTCGTAAGGTGAAGTCCAAGATCCTGGACTTCACCTTACAGACAAAGCAAATGCGATAGTAATTATGAACAAGGTAGATTTTAGGGGGAAAATAAGATATTAGAAGACAGGGGAACTGATGTGTCCCTTAAGCTTAAGGGCCCCTAATCCCGAAGGAGCCCAAGAAGCGATTTTAATCCACATTGCTAAAAAAATTGGGTCTACTCTGTGAGAGGGTTTTTTAAAAATAATAATAATAATGTAGTGTAATTCAATACACAATAATAGTTAAAATCAAAATTAAATGGTTATTAAAATATCATATAGGCCGTTGCTGGTTGCCATGGTGACCCCATAACAGTTCAAGGTTCAGGGCCCCAGAAATATAGCCCCGCCAGTGACAGTGGTACTGGCTGTGGAAAGTGACACTTGTGTACAGGTTTACCTGGAGAGGGTTTCGGGGGTCAACGCCCCCGCGGCTCGGTCTGAGACCAGGCCTCATGGTGGATCAGGGTCTGATCAACCAGGCTGTTACTGCTGGTCGCAAGTCAGTATATTTATTAATGGAATATTCTACCATCCCGAGGCTGAAAAAGTGCTTCCCAGCATCCCTATGGTTCATCCTTGTGTTTAAGAGCCATCATCTATGTTCCCTGGCTCCTTGTCCTCGTATCAATCCCTCTCCATATCCACTATCTGATATCCTGAGTATTTTGTATGTCATGATCATGTTCCTCCTATCTTCTAGTGGTGCCAGGTTGACTTGCTTAAGTCTCGCGCAGGTTATCAGCCTCAGTTCCAGTACCAATCACGTTTACCTGTGACCTGTTTACCTGTGACCTGTTTACCCGTGACCTGTTTACCCGTGACCTGCATACCCGTGACCTGTTTACCTGTGACCTGCTTACCCGTGACCTGTTTACATGTGACCTGCTTACCCGTGACCTGTTTACCTGTGACCTGTTTACCCGTGACCTGTTTACCCGTGACCTGTTTACCCGTGACCTGTTTACCCGTGACCTGCATACCCGTGACCTGTTTACCTGTGACCTGCTTACCCGTGACCTGTTTACCTGTGACCTGCTTACCCGTGACCTGTTTACCTGTGACCTGTTTACCTGTGACCTGTTTACCCGTGCCCTGCTTACCTGTGACCTGCTTACCCGTGACCTGTTGACTGATGGTCAGTAAAACTGTTGACACAGGACTTCCCTGGTGTCAGGGGCCACATAGTCCAACATGAGCCCATGTTATGCGTAACGTCCTGAATATATCTCTCATCAGTTACCTGAAGGTACTTCCTACCTCGGTTATACATCTGCCGTTATATACACCACGGAACGGGTGGGGGTTGAATGTATGGCGAGTGAGTCGTTAAACTCGAAGAATATACTTGGTGTAATGCTTACTCCCAGATCTCTATCTCTCTATCCCTCCCTGCCAGGCTGTACTCCGTATCAGGTCTTCTCACTCACTCTGTTATCATTACTTGGTAAGTATTAACATGTGACTTGTGTACCAGCAGATGACCCAACACTGATACTTGAGGGTACCCACTTATGATGGGTGTGAGGCAATGTATGAGTATGAGGGAGTGTATGAGGGAGGTAGTGGTGGTGGGCTCCCTCACACAGGACGTCCTCATTATTCCAGGCTCCTCCGCCGACACCCACCAACCCACCCAACCAACCCACCAAAACACCACCCACCCCAACCATACAAACACCAACCCACCACCCACCCTCCCAACACCAAACCAACAGCCACCCCAACCCACGACCTACCCCATGAATCACCCCACCCCCGCCAACACCACCCCACCATCCCTACATCTACTACATCTGGTATTGACAGCGCCCCGCACAGGCTAGCAGAAGTTTGGGTGAAATATTTATCGAAATATCTGGGTAGCATTAGTTAGGCTCACCTGAAGCATTCAAGTGACCTTAAGAGGCTCCTGAGTTCCCCTGTCTCCTAATATCACGTTCATTTTTCCACTATAATCTACCTTGTCCATAATTACTATCGCATTTGCTGTGTTTCGTATAGTGAGTCCAGGATCTTTCCTTAATTCATGGTATAACTTAACAAATCTTTGATTAAAGAATGGATATAAATTCTTTAGAAAATATTCATCTACATTCCTGTCTGACACAGCAACATCTTGGTATCTTAATACAGGGAATTCTTCACTTGCCTAACCCTTGCGCACGCCCTACTTCCACATTGGTCAAATGTGACACTACCTGCGACTGCTGCACCTCTCCTGCCTACGGTATACAGGCCACTTCTTTACACATATGCTGTATCCTTTTCAAGATTGATGGACTGATTATATCGACTCCAGGTTGAGGGACTGATTACCTCAAACTCCTCCTGTTCTTCACGATTCTACTTTGTATGGACTGATGAAGCCACTGTGTGGCGAAACGTTTCCTCATTAAAGATACCCAAGTGTTGGACATGTGTCTAAATTTTCATTTCTGCTGCCTATTTGTCAACCATGCCTCTATCCAGGAAAAAATTTCTCCTCCTATTCCGTGTGCCTTAATTTTCCTCAATAGTCTCTGATGTGGGACTCTATCAAAAGCCTTACTGAAGTCCATATACACAATATCATATTCAATACCATGATCTACCTCCTCAAATACCTTAGTGGAAAAAAAGTTAATAAATTTGTAAGGCAGGAACGCCCTTTTGTAAAACAGTTCTGAGATTCGTTGATTAATTTACGCTTTTCAAGATGGCTGCGAATTGCCTCGGCAATTATTGATTCCATAAATTTGGTCTATAGTTCGAAGCTAAGGACCTGTCTCCTGCTTTGAAAATAGGTATTACATTTGCAATTTTCCACTTATCTGGCACCATGCCAGTTTGCAGTGATATGTTGAAAAGATTAGCCATAGGTTTGCTAAGCTCCTCTTTACATTCCTTTAGAACCCTTGCATACAGTTCATCAGGGCCTGGGGATTTGTTAGGTTTTATTTTATCTATTTGTCTAAGGACCATGTCACTTGTGACCCTAATCGTGTATAGTTTACTATCGTCCTGGTCTACATAATTTATTATTTCTGGAATATCGCTAGTATCTTCCTGTGTAAAAACTGAGAGGAAGTAAGTGTTAAAAGTTCTACACATTTCCTTATCACTGTCAGTGAGCTGACCTGAGTGACTTTTGAGTGGGCCTATCTTGTCCCTAATCTTACTTCTGTATACCTGAAAGAATCCTTTTGGGTTAGTCTTCGATTCTCTTGCAACTTTAACCTCACAATCTCTCTGCTTTTCTTATTACCTTTTTTATTTCTCTCTTTAACTGAATATATTGATTTCTTAACTGCCCCTCTCCTCTATTGATTCACCTCTCTTTTGAGCAATGAGATGCTTTAATCTATTGTTTATCCATTTAGGATCATTTTTGTTTGCTGTGATTTCCCTACACGGAAGATAAGTTGTCTGGGCAGCTAGAACTATGCTCTGGAAAACGTCATATTGGCCACCATCACCACCTACCTGACCCATATACAAAGATTTGTTAAGTTATACCATGAATTAAAGTAAGGATCCTAAACTTCACCTTACGAAAGCAGACAGGTCAACTGACGTGACCCGTAACTGTGTTAGGGATCTCCACATGTGTTAGGGATCTCCACATGTGTAAGAGATCTCCACATGTGTGTTAAGAAGCTTGCAAGTGTCAACGTCACTGTCTTATTCATCAATGTTCCAGTTGATCAAGCCACTGATCTTCGCAGGGTAATTAACGATTAATTGTGAGCCTTGTTGATCTATGTGTTTCAGTTCAAAGACAACGAGTATAAACAAGTGTTTTAAGCTGGAAGACAACGAGTATAAACAAGTGTTCGGGTTAGTCAGTACTGGACAAGTTATACATAGAGGACATAGACTCCAGACGGATCCTCAATAACATCCCTGGTCAGTTACATGGGTTACGTTGATCATATTCTACTCATTGTACCCAAAAATCTAATTGTACGTGATATTCTCAACACTGGAACCTACTATTAAATTGACACTAGAGAAGGACAACCAATTATTATTCCTCGACGTTCTTCTACTCACTGGTGAAAACAGACTTTTAAAGTCTACGAAAAACCTCATCCTCATAGCAGACATAGATAAAAACACCCAGCACACTTTTGTATCATCATTTGCAGATGACACTAAAATAAGCATGAAAGTCACTACGGTAGAGGACACTGAAAAATTACAGGAGGACATAAGCAAGGTCTTCCAATGGGCAGTGGAGAACAACATGACGTTCAATGGTGATAAGTTTCAGCTGCTTAGGTATGGAAAAAATGAAGAACTCAAAAGGAACACTATATACAAAACGCAAGAGGGTCACCACATAGAACGAAAGGAACACGTAAAGGACTTGGGAATAATATGTCTGCTGATCTCTCGTTTAAAGACCATAACAAGACAAAGATCACAACAGCCAGGAAGATGACGGGGTGGGTATTGAGAACTTTCAAAACAAGGGAAATAATGCCGATGGTGACACTATTCAAATCGCTAGTGCTCCCTCACTTAGAATACTGCTCAGTGCTGACGGCCCCGTTCAGGGCAGGAGAAATAGCAGAGCTGGAACAAATCCAGAGATCGTTTACGGCTCACATTGAGCCATTGAAACATCTAAATTATTGGGAACGCCTTCAAGTCTTGAACATGTACTCATTGGAGCGGAGGAGAGAGATACATGATAATATATACATGGAAAGTACTTGAGGGCCTGGTCCCAAATCTGCACACTGCCATAACAACATACTGGAGTGAGAGATATGGGAGAAAGTGTAAAATAAACCCAGTGAGGAGCAGGGGTGCGGTGGGGACAATACGGGAGCACTGTATTAACATCCGGGGTCCCAGACTATTCAACATCTTACCAGAAGATATCAGAAACACGGCTGGAACCAGTGTAGAAGCCTTCAAGAGGAAACTGGACAAATATCTTCACCAGGTGCCAGATCAACCAGGCTGTGATGGATATGTGGGCCAGCGGACCTCCAGCAGCACACAGCCTGTTGACCAGGCAAGCACCAGACGAGCCTGGCCCATGGCCGGGCTCAGAGTAGATACTCTCGAAACTCTTCAAAGGTATATCAAAGGTACAAGAACGATCCTCTACATTACTTCTCTCACCACGACACCAGAACAAAAAGAGGTGTAGTTATAGGCGTCTTTCTGAGAGTTTACAGAATTTGTAGTCGACACTTCCTCCAGGAAGAATATACATACATTACACATTCTTTTAGTTCACTACACTTCCTACAATTCCACGTGACTGCAGGAAATGTACGACACGTAGCCTCAACAAGACCAACACCGTTTAAGTTGAAGGAAAGCCTCCATGTAACACTGTTGTACCTGTCAGCGGTGTTGCAACTAATGTTCCGAAAATTGTTAACAGAAAACTAGCTAAAACATCCACCAGCTCATCAACTACTATTAGGAACCTGGTACAAACACCCAAGACTGACTCTGGCACGAGTGTAGAAATATACACTATACCATGTGGGGGCTGTGACAAAGTATATGTGGGGGAAACAACCAGATCGAATATTAAAATGGTATACAGTACCGACGAGTTCATAAGTAAGACACAGGTGTAACAGTTAGGTGTCTTTATTCCAAAACGTTTCGCCTACACAGTAGACTTCTTCAGTCGAGTACAGAAAGTAGGCAGGAGCAGTAGAGCTGTGAAGACGATGGAATCAGTCTATCAACCTTGAAGACGTAGTGTTCAAGGTCACAGTACAGGGTAGTAGTCACAGTACAGGGTAGTAGTCACAGTACAAGGTAGTAGTCACAGTACAAGGTAGTAGTCACAGTACAAGGTAGTGGTCACAGTACAAGGTAGTAGTCACAGTACAGGGTAGTAGTCACAGTACAAGGTAGTAGTCACAGTACAAGGTAGTGGTCAAAGTACAGGGTAGTAGTCACAGTACAGGGTAGTAGTCACAGTACAAGGTAGTAGTCACAGTACAAGGTAGTGGTCACAGTACAAGGTAGTAGTCACAGTACAGGGTAGTAGTCACAGTACAAGGTAGTAGTCACAGTACAAGGTAGTGGTCAAAGTACAGGGTAGTAGTCACAGTACAGGGTAGTAGTCACAGTACAAGGTAGTAGTCACAGTACAAGGTAGT
>WNWK01015882.1:30000-46495 GCA_009830355.1 Cherax destructor | reverse complement strand
ATGGTGTGGATGGTAGTCACCCCTACCCATGGTGGAGTGGTAGTAAAATATTACAGAAACGCAGTGTGTGTATATGGTGGGTGACTGTAGTCTCCTAGCTTAATCACCATACAGCTAGTTCAGTCTCCTAGCTGAGTCACCATACAGCTAGTTCAATCTCCTCGCTGAGTCACCATACAACTAGTTCAGTCTCCTCGCTGAGTCACTATACAGCTATTTCAGTCTCCTAGCTGAGTCACCATACAGCTAGTTCACCAGCTGAGTCACTATACAGCTAGTTCACCAGCTGAGTCACCATACAGCTAGTTCACCAGCTGAGTTACCATACAGCTAGTTCAGTCTCCTAGCTGAGTCACCATACAGCTAGTTCAGTCTCCTTGCTGAGAACCCACACCTGGTCAAGCACATCAGGAAACTAGAGAAAGTGCAAAGGTTTGCAACAAGGCTAGTCCAAGAGCTAAGAAGAGGTTAAGGGAACTCGACCTGACGACACTGGAGGACAGGAAGGACACAGGGGACATGATAACGACATATAAAATACTGAGAGGAATCGACAAGGTGGACAGATACAGGATGTTCCAGAGATGGGACACAACAAGGGGTCACAATTGGAAGTTAAAAATTCAGATGAGTCATAGTGATGTTAGGTAGTATTTCTTCAGTCACAGAATTGTCAGGAAGTGGAACAGTCTGGGAAGTGAGGTAGTGGAGGCAGGTACCATATGTACATAACTTTAGAAAGAGGTATGATAAAGCTCATGGAGCAAGGAGAGAGTGGACCTAGTAGCGACCAGTGAAGAGGTGGGGCCACGAGCTATGAATTGACCCCTGCAACCACATTTAGGTGAGTACAATTAGGCGAGTACACACACACACACACATACACATACACACACACACACACACTCATACAAACACAAACACACACATACATATACACACACACATACACACATACATACATACATACACACACACACACACACACACACACACTCAATATTTACCTAATCGACTTTGCTTATCAGTTTACGGGCGGTCACTGATATAGGAGCCAGCCTGGCACTCACAGTTGGGCACCAGGGATCAATACCAATGTCAAGGGCAGGGTAGCAGCGGTACCCTGACTGTACCACCCTGCACTAACCAGACTAATAGCAGGGTAGCAGCGGTACCCTGACTTTCACCCTACACTAACCTGACTAATAGCAGGGTAGCAGTGGTACCCTGACTGTACCAACCTACACTAACCAGACTAATAGCCTCACAGTGTCAGCTTGTTAGATTACTCTGCTCAAAGCACATAGTCGATTTATTTTTTTTTTGAGAGAGAGAGTGGATGGGGGAAGGTGTGGGAGTACCGGGAGGGGGAGGGAAAGGGGAAGGGGAAGGGGAAGGGAGAAGAATTAATAGAGAGGGGGAAGGGTGAATGATTATTCTTGTTCCGTACATTTTCAAAGAACGACTGACACAGGTATGTCTCAGGGCCCGGTGGAAGAGCCTTGATACTGGTGGAGGGCTCTTGATCCAAGGAAATGGATTCACCACCCTTTGGCTCAAACTTGACTACCTCCTCCTGCCCAGGCGCTGTGTGCTTCCTACGGGTCTAGCGCCTACACGTTTATATATAATGTGAGGATAATAACGCTGAGGGTATTCTACCTCTCACATGTAAATATCCTTGATATTATCTTGTGATAAATATTCTTAATACTTGTAAGTGAGATATCTGACGTGTATAAACTGCCCGAAATATTTGACGTTAATTAACTGCCCGAAATCTTTGATGTTGACAAGCTGTGAGACAGTCATCCCGAAAATGAATGTTGATACTCGTTGTCCCCTTTGTGACGTCGAGGCGATTATATGTATCCACGGCGGATGGTGTTACCGGCGAGATTTTAAGTGAAAGAAACGTGCGCACTCATCAAGACTTTACCCCAGGAAACGTTTCGCCACGAGAGACTTCTGCAGTCTAATGCAAATTTTGTTGTAGGTTTGCCGGTACCACCGGCCCGGGTCTTCTCCAAATGGTGACCCGGCATATCTAATGCAAGGAATAACAAGCGGTATATATATATGGTAAGCGAGGTCAGGTGAAGACAGGAAGTTGACAGTCCCGTAGTTCGATTGCTAGCGCACTCAGCTCATACACTGAGGTCCAGGGATCGATCTCCCGGTACGGCTGGAAAAACATTACGACGTGTTTTCACAAGACACCTACTGTTCCTGTTCACCCATCAGTAAAATGGGTACCTGGGTGTTAGTAGACTGGTGTGGGTCGCATCCTGGGACAAAACTGACCTAATTTGCCCGAAATGCTCAGCATAACAAGGGGCTTTCTATATAGTAGTATGTCATTGATGTCAGCTAGGCCTGTATACCTTGTACATGTACCTGTAGAAATGAAGATTATTATTATTATTATTATTATTATTATTATTATTATTATTATCGAGTCATCTGTGTTATAGTGCTAGTAATGACTATCATGGCTGCTTGCCGGGCTAGCTGTCATCTGTGTTATAGTGCTAGTAATGACTATCATGGCTGCTTGCCGGGCTAGCTGTCATCTGTGTTATAGTGCTAGTAATGACTATCATGGCTGCTTGCCGGGCTAGCTGTCATCTGTGTTATAGTGCTAGTAATGACTATCATGGCTGCTTGCCGGGCTAGCTGTCATCTGTGTTATAGTGCTAGTAATGACTATCATGGCTGCTTGCCGGGCTAGCTGTCATCTGTGTTATAGTGCTAGTAATGACTATCATGGCTGCTTGCCGGGCTAGCAGTCATCTGTGTTATAGTGCTAGTAATGACTATCATGGCTGCTTGCCGGGCTAGCTGTCATCTGTGGTATAGTGCTAGTAATGACTATCATGGCTGCTTGCCGGGCTAGCTGTCATCTGTGTTATAGTGCTAGTAATGACTATCATGGCTGCTTGCCGGGCTAGCTGTCATCTGTGTTATAGTGCTAGTAATGACTATCATGGCTGCTTGCCGGGCTAGCTGTCATCTGTGTTATAGTGCTAGTAATGACTATCATGGCTGCTTGCCGGGCTAGCTGTCATCTGTGTTATAGTGCTAGTAATGACTATCATGGCTGCTTGCCGGGCTAGCTGTCATCTGTGGTATAGTGCTAGTAATGACTATCATGGCTGCTTGCCGGGCTAGCTGTCATCTGTGGTATAGTGCTAGTAATGACTATCATGGCTGCGTCCAAGCACTTGCGTCTCCATAAATCATTTTAGAAAATCATAAGTTTGGCTTCGTTAAATTTCAAGCAATATCTCTCTCTCTCTCTCTCTCTCTCTCTCTCTCTCTCTCTCTCTCTCTCTCTCTCTCTCTGCTGTTCTCTGTTGTACACATTGATTAGATCGTCCCGGCTAGGGCTATAGACGTTTCGCCTATGTTATAGACGTTTCGCCTATGTTATAGACGTTTCGCCTATGTTATAGACGTTTCGCCTATGTTATAGACGTTTCGCCTTTGTTACATATGTTTCGCCTATGTTATGGATGTTCCGCTATGTACTTTCTTGCCGCATCGGCCATGGTACCATGAAATGCACTACTTCAAGGACCATGGAACCATGGACTGGTACAAGGACCATGGAACCATGGACTGGTACAAGGACCATGGAACCATGGTATGATAAAAGAACCATGGAGCCATGGACTGGTACAAGGACCATGGAACCATGGTATGATAAAAGAACCATGGAGCCATGGACTGGTACAAGGACCATGGAACCATGGTATGATAAAAGAACCATGGAGTCATCATGGACTGATACAAGGACCATGGTCGCTGGAGAGTACTTAGTTCCTAAGTACCTCCCCACTCTTCCTGCCACCATTTGAGGGGAAAGGGAATGCTGCTTTCCCCCATTTCCCCTCATAGACCCCTTCCTCACTTTCACCCATTAACATTAAATGTTATTTTCCCCTTGATGCCCTTCATTTGGGGGAAGTTAATGGGTGATTACCCTTCCCGCCACCCCTACCTCCCTTAGCTCCCCTTAGTCACTATTATGGCTCCCTTTTACACTCCCACCTACCATAGTTTAGTCTGGTGGGGCGGTGGGCGAGGCGACAGCTGTGTGGGCGGGGCTGTGGGAGTTGCAAAGGCGGTGTGGGCGTGGATGCAGCTGTGTGGACGGGGCGGTGGGCATGGCGACAGCTGTGTGGGTGGGGCGGTGGGCATGGCGACAGCTGTGTGGGTAGGGCGGTGGGCATGGCGACAGCTGTAAGTTAGCTGTCACGCCCACAGGTCACCAGCTGGCAGAAAGAAGGGCCACCCACCGCCCAGCCCATCCTCCAGGTGTTTGCGCGCCCATCCACCCACCTCCCCACTCATCATCCCCCCACCAGCATGAGGGTACACTGACCCAGCATGACAGTATACTGTCCCAGTATGAGGGTACACTATCAGCATAACGGTACACTGTCCCAGTATGAGGGTACACTGTACCAGTATGACGGTACATTGTATCAGTATGAGGGTACACTGTACCAGCATAATGGTACACTGTACCAGCACGACAGTACACTGTACCATCATGAGGGTACACTGTACCAGCACGACAGTATACTGTACCAATATGAGGGTACAATGTACCAGCATGATGGTACACTGTACCAGCACGACAGTACACTGTACCAGAATGAGGGTACACTTTACCAGCATTAGGGAACACTGGAGATTACCTGGATTACCTGGAGAGGGTTTCGGGGGTCAACGCCCCCGCGGCCAGGTCTGAGACCAGGCCTCATGGTGAATCAGGGTCTGATCAACCAGGTTGTTATTGTCGGCCGCACGCAAACTGACGTACGAACCACAGCCCGGTTGGTCAGGTACTGATTTTAGGTGCCTGTCCAGTGCCTTCCTGAAGACAGCCAGGGGTCTATTGGTAATCCCCCTAATGTATGCTGGGAGGCAGTTGAATAGTCTTGGGCCCCGAACACTTATGGTGGAGCCCCTGCTTTTCATCGGGGGAATGCTGCATCTCCCGCCGAGTCTTTTGCTTTCATAGGGAGTTATTTTCGTGTGCAGGTTTGGTACCAATCCCTCCAGGACCTTCCAAGTGTATATTATCATGTATCTCTCTCGCCTGCGTTCCAGGGAATACAGATCAAGGACCTTCAACCGTTCCCAGTAATTTAGGTGCTTTATCGTACTTATGTGTGCTGTGAAAGTTCTTTGTACACTCTCCAGGTCTGCAATGTCGCCAGCCTTGAAGTGGGCAGTTAGTGTACAGCAGTATTCCAGCCTAGAGAGAACAAGTGATTTGAAGAGTGTCATCATGGACTTGGGGTCTTTAGTTTTGAAGGTTCTCATTATCCATCCTATCATTTTCCTAGACAATGAAGTAGATACGTTGTTGTGGTCTTTAAAGGCGAGATCCTCTGACATTATCAATCCCAAGTCCTTCACATATCTTTTTCGCTCTATTGTATGGTTAGAATTTGTCGTATGCCTTGATACATTTTTTATTTCCTCAAGTTTTCCATATCTGAGTAGTTGAAATTTCTCCTCGTTGAACTTCATATTGTTTTGGGTGGCCCATTTGAAGATTTGGTTGATGTCCGCTTGGAGTCTTGTGGTGTCTTCAATGGAGGTCACTGCCATGGCAATCCGGGTGTCATCCGCAAAGGAAGACACGGAGCTATGGCTTACATTTCTGTCTATGTCAGAAATGAGGATGAGGAATAGAATGGGAGCGAGTACTGTGTCTTGTGGAACAGAGCTTTTCACCGTGGCTGCCTGGAACTTTACTCTGTTTACTATTACTCTTTGTGTTCTATTTGTCAGGAAGTTATAGATCCATCTACCAACTTTTCCTGTTATTCCTTTATTACGCATTTTGTGTGCTATTACACCATGGTCACACTTGTCGAAAGCTTTTGCAAAGTCTGTGTTTACTACATCTGTATTTTGTTTATCCTCAACAGCATCCAGGACCCTGTCATAGTGGTCCAGGAGCTGAGACAGGCAGGAGCGACCTGCTCTAAACCCGTGTTGCCCTGGGTTGTGTAATTGATGGGTATCTAGGTGGTTGGCGATCTTGCTTCTTAGAACCCTCTCAAAGATTTTTATGATATGGGATGTTAGTGCTATCGGTCTGTAGTTCTTTGCAATTGCTTTACTACCACCCTTGTGGAGTGGGGCTATGTCTGTTGTTTTTAGTGTGTGGGATGACCCCTGTGTCCATGCTCCCTCTCCATAGAATGCTGAAGGCACGCGATAGGGGCTTCTTGCAATTCTTGATGAACTCGGAGTTCCATGAGTCTGGCCTGGGGCAGAGTGCATAGGCATGTCAATTATTGCATTTTCAAAGTCTTGTGGAGTTAGAATAATATCCGAGATTTTTGAGATGACCAAATTTTGCGTTTTGTTCATAATGAATTCATTTGGATTGTCGACCCTTAGTCTGGACAGCGGCTCGCTGAACACTGAGTCGTATTGGGAATTTAATATCTCACTCATTTCTTGGCTGTCATCTGTGTATGGCCCATCTCGCCTAAACAGAGGCCCAATACTGGATGTTGTTTTTCCCTTAGATTTAGAGTAGAATTTTTTTTTTTTTAATTTCCTTTATGGCTTTTAATTCTTCCTGAGATTCTTGTCTCCTGTAAGATTCCTTCAGTTTAAGTTCGATATTTGCAATTTCATTGACCAGCGCCTCTCTATGTATTTCAGATATATTATCCCCTCTCAGCAGCTATGTGACTCTTCGCCTTCGTCTGTATAGGGAGCGTCTCTCTCTTTCTAGTTTACATCTTCTCTTTCTTTTTCTTAATGGAATGTGTCTTGAGCAGATCTCAAGAACCACAGTTCACTTTTTCTAGGCAACTGTTCGGATCCGTGTTGTTTAGGATATCTTCCCAGCATGTTTCATTTAGGACAAGGTTGACTTGATTCCATTGTATGTTTTTGTTATTAAAATTGAATTCTGTGAAGAGACCTTCCTGACTGATCACATTTTGCTGGTCAGGAGCCCTGTGCATACATGTATGTACCTCTATTATGTTGTGATCTTTGATACGGTTATATTCCGTATCAGATTGTCGTTGTTAGTGAAGATGAGGTCCAGCGTATTTTCTAGTCTTGTAGGCTCTAATATTTGCTGGTTTAAGGTGAATTTGGAGCAGAGATTTAATAGTTCGTGTGTGTGTGAATTTTCATCTGAGCTGCATTCTGGGGTGATCTCTGCTAAAGCATTGTTTGCTATACTCCTCTATTTTAGGTGTCTCAAGTTGAAATGTTCTAGTAGTAAGATGTTTGGTGCAGGAGTTGGGAGATTTTCCAGACAGTGGTCAATTTTCAAACGCTGCTCCTGGAATTGCTGGGAAGTTGTGTCTGGAGGCTCGTATACCACAATGACAAGGTTTTGGTTTTCAATCTTTACCGCCAAAACTTCAATTACATCATTTGAGGTGTTTAGTAGTTCTGAGCAAATGAGCGACCAGAGTGTACCAGAATGAGGGTACACTGTACCAGAATGAGGTACACTGTAGAGATGAGGACACTGTACCAGAATGAGGGTACACTGTACCAGAATGAGGGTACACTGTACCAGAATGAGGGTACACTGTACCAGAATGAGGATACACTGTACCAGAATGAGGGTACATTGTACCAGCATGACGGTACACTGTAACAGCACGACAGTACACTGTACCAGAATGAGAGTACACTGTACCAGCATTAGGCTATACTGTATCAGAATGAGAGTACACTGTACCAGAATGAGGGTACACTACCAGAATGGGGGTACACTGTACCAGAATGAGGGTACACTGTAACAGCATGAGGGTACACTGTAACAGCATGAGGGTACACTGTAACACATGAGGTACACTGTCAAGCATAACGGTACACTGTACCATCACGGTACACTGTACCCTTGTATAAAATTGAAAGCCTCTCAGAGTTGCTCCAATACAGTGTAGCCTACTATACAACTGTACTACACAATATCATACTATAATACACAATCAAACTACAACTGTATTATACAACATAAAACTACAAGAATACAATGAAATACAATAAAGATTTATATAAGTAATTGGCTATAATACAGAGCCATCAAACTATTTTTCTAACCTACCTAGAGCAACATCACTGCTTGTACACAACATCACTGCTTGTATACAACATCACTGCTTGTATACAACATCACTGCTTGTATACAACATCACTGCTTGTACACAACATCACTGCTTGTACACAACATCTGCTTGTACACATCACTTGTATACAACATCACTGTATACACATCCTCTTGTATACAACATCCTGCTTGTATACAACATCACTGCTTGTATACAACATCCTGCTTGTATACAACATCACTGCTTGTATACAACATCACTGCTTGTACACATCATGCTTGTATACAACATCACTGCTTGTATAACATCATCTTGTATACAACATCACTGCTTGTATACAACATCACTGCTTGTATACAACATCACTGCTTGTATACAACATCACTGCTTGTATACAACATCACTGCTTGTATACAACATCACTGCTTGTATACAACATCACTGCTTGTATACAACATCAATGCTTGTATACAACATCACTGCTTGTATACAACATCAATGCTTGTATACAACATCACTGCTTGTATACAACATCACTGCTTGTACACAACATCACTGCTTGTATACAACATCACTGCTTGTACACATCACTGCTTGTATACAACTCACATCACGTTATACAACATCACTGCTTGTAATAACATCACTGCTTGTATACAATCAGCTTTATACAAATACATGCTTGTATACACATCAATGCTTGTATCAAATCAATGCTTGTATACAAAATCAATGCTTGTATACAACATCAATGCTTGTATACAACATCAATGCTTGTATACAACATCAATGCTTGTATACAACATCAATGCTTGTATACAATACACTGCTTGTATACAACATCAATGCTTGTATACAAAATCAATGCTTGTATACAACATCAATGCTTGTATACAACATCAATGCATGTATACAATACACTGACGAAACAACTCCGGGGTGCTATTTAGAGCCCCAACACTAGTATAAAATATAGAATTATACATTGTTTTTACACAAGGCTGTATTACACCACATCTTCAATAATATACTCCACTGACCACCAACGACCAATACTGTGTAAGTTTACGACTGTGTGTGTGTGTGCGTGTGTGTGTGTGTGTGTGTGTGTGTGTGTGTGTGTGTGTGTGTGTGTGTACTCACATAGTTGTGTTTGCAGGGGGAGGTCGATATTTACCTCCTGGCCCCCACCTCTTGGACCACCTTGAATGACATCACTTGACTTCTGGCTTCCTTGGGCGTCGTCATATCTAGTCTTGAAGCTGTGTACTGAGTTTGCCACCACCACCACCTCTGCCTCATCCAGGTCATTTCACCCTTCAACACAGCTTCCACCTGTGTCCCTTGATCCTGGTCCTTTTATTTCATACACAACGAAGACACATACACAATAAAGACACATACATAACAATGACACATAAGCAACAAACACATGAACAACAAAGACACGTATACAACAATGACACATGAACAACAAAGACAAGAGCTAGTGGATCAGGCAGGAATAACAGGAAAAGCACTGCACTGGAGGTGTTGGAGTGGGCGCATGTGACGAGTGGAGTTCCCCAAGGGTCAGTCCTAGGGCCGGTGCTGTTTCTTGTATATGTGAATGACATGACAGAAGGGACAGAGTCAGAGGTGTTCGTGTTCGCAGACGACGTGAAACTAATGAGGAGGATACAAGCGGACGAGGACCAGCAAAGGTTACAAAGGGATGTGGACAGGATGAAAGCCTGGTCTGAGAAAAGGCTCATTCAGTTTAACCCCACAATGTGCAAAGTCATGAAGCTTGGGAAGAACAAAGAAGACCTCAGAGGGCACAGCTGAAAGTTGAAAACTCTGATGAGTTATAGAGATGTTAGGAAGTATTTCTTCAGCCTTAGAGTTGTCAAGAATTGGAACAATCTGGAGGAGTGGTAGAGGCTGGATTCATACACAGCTTTAAGAAGAGGTACGACAAGGCTCTTGAAGCAGGGAGAGAGTGGGCCTAGTAGCGACCAGCGAAGAGGCGGGGCCAGGAGCTTTGAATCGACCATATATATGTGAGTACACAGAAGTGAGTATTTAAACAAACACACGCAACACACACATACATACACAGTTGGAAATTGAAGACTCAGATGAATCACAGGGATGTTAGGAAATATTTCTTCAGTTACAGAGTGGTCAGGAAATGGAATAGTCTGGGAAGTGATGTAGTGGAGGCAGGATCCATACATAGCTTTAAGAAGAGATATTATAAAGCTCATGGAGCAGGAAGAGTGACCTAGTAGCGGCCAGTGAAGAGGCGGGGCCAGGAAATGTGAATCGACCCCTGCAACCACAACTAGGTGAGTACACAGACACACACACACATACACAAAGGTTGTAATATACTAGAGGTTATAATACACACCCACATTAGGTAAAGTATATGCTGGTGTTTTTAATATACACTGAAAGTGGTAATGTATATGATGGAGTCTGCACTACACGCTCAGCCACTTGTAATATCAATATTACAGGATTTATTACACATTACAGAGATGTTCATGTAACCGTTCCAAGGTTAGCAAGTCGAGGGCCTTAATATACACTCAGGGAGGAGTAATGTATATATTCAGGGTATTGATATATATTAGAGTGGTAGTGTATATGTTCGGGATGTCTATGTGTCGTGTTTTATGGCCAGAGTCGGTCAAATAAACTGAACTGGATAATGTGTATTTTCCGCCTTCATACAAACACTGAAAGTCACTGTTTATATGTTTAAGGCTCCTATACACATCGGAAGAGTAAAAATCTGTAATATTTAGCCTTCGATATACACTAGAAAGTGGGAAATGAGTATTTTCAACTCTTCGATAAATTAGAAACTTAAGGAATGTGGATGATAAAGTTTTCAATAGACACTGGAAGGTTAAGGAATGTGTATGATGTAACTTGTGTATGTTTCCGATGTGTATCTACGTCGATGTTTATCAATAAACACCACTGAACGAGCGCTCACATAACGCTAGAAAACCTAAGTGCATTCATCCTCAATAAAAACAGTGAAGAGTGTTGTACTACGTGTGTGTGTGTGTGTGTGTGTGTGTGTGTGTGTGTGTGTGTGTGTGTGTGTGTGTGTGTGTGTGTGTGTTTACAAATGTTTGCTCTATTTTTACCATGTTTTTTCCTAGGTTTTTATAATGCTTCCAGTTTTCTCTGACATGTTGTCATCGGTCTTTGGTCCTTCCTCTTCCTCCTACTTCGCAAGCCTTTGCGACTTTGTTATGACTGAATTTCAGTAACCTGATCACTCTTATATCTGATCTTTTTCACATTCTCATTAGCCTCATGCTATCAGCAAACAGTGATACTTCGACTTGGTTCAATTTTCTTTTGCAAGTCCTTTACTGCTATAAGGAGTAACATAAGTCCAAGGACTGAGCCTTGGGGAACACCATTCCTTACCTTTGTTCATTCTGATTCTTGAGTCATTATCTTCACCGTCCGTCTTCCCATCTTTAGGTACTCCTTGATCCCTGGAGTGCTTTCCCTATTTTACCTGATCTCTTTTCAAATTTATGGATCACTCTGTGGCGTACCGCGTCAACTGCTCTCCGGCAGTTTAAGAATATGCAGTTCACCCCACCTCTGTCTCGCTTTATTACCGCTGTTTTGTTACACAACTCCAGTGGATTCGTGAGGCAATATTTGCCTTTATTACTCCCATGCTGGTTTTTCCCATGATCCTTCTCTCCAGGTGCACCGCCATTATTTCCTAGATTATCTTTTCCAATACCCTGGCCAGTATACATGTTAGGGGTTACAGGTTTACAATTCAATACTACTTGCCTCTCCTCTTGCTTGAACTCTGGGATTATGTTTGTAATTTTCCTGGTGGGCAGCACTTTAGGTGGATGTTGCCTACTGGTTCACACAGCGCCTTGCTTGTTTCTTACATCCATGGAGACATGCTGTCACCTCCCACTGCTTCTGGCCTCCACTTCTCCCAGGAGCTTCTTCATTTCTTTTCTTCTTCTTTTTCGTAGATGTGTGGATTTTTTTGCGATTATTCTGTTCCACTTCATGGTTACTACGCTCCTTACATGGCTGGGAAACAGTTTCACTTATGTTTTGGTCTTCGATGCTCTCATTCTTGAGCTGTGGTTCAGTTTCCAACTCTTCTCTTACTTCCTTATGTTCTGCCACTCTCCTCCTTCCCTAGTTCCTCCACACTCTTGTGACCTTCATTTTGATCACTCTTTACTTTACTTACAAACTAAGAGCTGTTACCTACATCAGCACATTTAAAAGCCTTTTTATTGTTATGAGACATACAAATAGGGAACAGGATGATGTTGGAGCCATCTGTGGGCCAGCAGTTTCATTTGGTCAGCTGATTTTAATTCGTTGATGTCGTTATTCTGGACGAACATGTTCCAGACTCGAGTCATCCTGGGAATAAATGATCTCAGATGAAGTGATGTTCTGGAGAAGGTTACAGTCAGAGTGTAGTTGCTGCTGGCTGCCCGTCTTGTGGTGTAGAAGCTCACTTCTCGCTCTCCTCGGAGTGGAGGCAAGTGTGGTACCTTGACAACATTGGCCTTGTACATAACAGTAAGGCCACCCACATCCCTCCTATATTGAAGGCTCTGCTGAAATACCATATCTATCCAGGCTGGGTCCAGGCGAGAGCTGAGTCGTCTTGCTTTGTTCTCTATTTTGTCAAGAAGTCGTAGATGAGACGGAGGTCAGGCAATGCAAGAAAGTGGAGCATACTCAAGGTGTGAGCGCACTTGTGCCTCATACAGAATCTTGTAACTTCTACTGTCGACCAAATGCGATATATGTCGAAGTTCTTTAAGCTTTCTGGCCTCTTTGTTGTAAAATTTACAACGTGGTTCTTCATAGTCACTTTGGAGTCAAATTTCCCCAAGGATTTCAACTTTGTCCCCGGGTACCAACACTCTTCCTTCTTACCTCTGCTTCAACATGATGCCCAGAGACCATCATCATTTGTGTTTTCTCAGGTGTAAATGTGACCTGATATCGTTTTCCGCAGGCTGATATAACTGTAAGCTGGTGATTGATGTAACTTGAAGCAGCTGGCATTTCCTCTCTTGGATAAGTAAATGTCAGAGCACAGTCGTCTGCATATGAATTCGATTCTGGGATGAGATGAAGGTCATTGAAGTTGACATTCCACAACAATGGTTCAAGCACACTTCCCTGTGGAACACTTGCACCAATAGGATGTCTTGTTGACTCTGCCCCGCTGAAAACTACTCTTAGAAATCTACCTGGAAGCTAATCACTGAGGAGACATTGAGTAGAACCTGGGATTCCCAGTGCTTGCGGTTTTGCCAGGAGTCCCTGATCTCTCTCTCTCTCTCTCTCTCACCTAAAATAGTCTGGATTTCATCAATAAGGCAGTTTTTCACTGATTCAAATGACCTTACACACCACGGTCTGTGAGTGACCAGTGTAAACAGTCTGTGAGTGAATGGTATAATACAGTTTGAGTGACCAGTACAATACGGTCTGTGAGTGACCGGTATAATACAGTATGAGTGACCAGTACAATACAGTCTGTGAGTGACCGGTATAATACAGTTTGAGTGACCAGTACAATACGGTCTGTGAGTGAATGGTATAATACAGTCTGAGTGACCAGTACAATACGGTCTGTGAGTGACCAGTACAATACGGTCTGTGAGTGACCAGTATAATGCGGTATGTGAGTGACCAGTATAATGCGGTATGTGAGTGACCATTACAATACGGTCTGTGAGTGACCAGTACGATACGGTCTGTGAGTAATCAGTATAATGCGGTATGTGAGTGACCAGTACAATACGGTCTGTGAGTGACCAGTACAACACGGTCTGTGAGTGACCAGTACGATACGGTCTGTGAGTGACCAGTACGATACGGTCTGTGAGTGACCAGTACGATACGGTCTGTGAGTGACCAGTACAATACGGTCTGTGAGTGACCAGTACGATACGGTCTGTGAGTGACCAGTACGATACAGTCTGAGTGACCAGTACAATACGGTCTGTGAGTGACCGGTATAATACAGACTGAGTGACCAGTACAATACGGTCTGTGAGTGACCGATATAATACAGTCTGAGTGACCAGTATAATACGGTCTGTGAGTGACCGGTATAATACAGTCTGAGTGACCAGTACAATACGGTCTGTGAGTGACAGGTATAATACAGTCTGAGTGACCAGTACAATACGGTCTGTGAGTGACCGGTATAATACAGTCTGAGTGTCCAGTACAATACGGTCTGTGAGTGACCGGTATAATACAGTCTGAGTGACCAGTACGATACGGTCTGAGTGACCAGTACGATACGGTCTGTGAGTGACCAGTACAATACGGTCTTTGAATGACCAGTACGATACGGTCAGGGTCACTTGTAAAAACGTAGTTATTGCAAGTGTTGACTCAAGTTATACATCAGTCAAACGCTGGATGGACACCTGATAAATAAAAGATTGGGTAGGTGGCCTTGATCTGTGAGTAGCAACTCACAGCGTGTGAGTGGACAGTAACTCATAACGTGGGAGTGGGCAGTAACTCAACGTGAGTGGGCAGTAACTCAACGTGGGAGTGGGCAGGTACTTTGGGTTCTTGAATAGTCACCAACAGCACATAAAATAAGACTCAATAAGTGTGAGTTTTGAGGCTGGGATACGTTAAGAATGTATCTGTTGAAAGGAGTGAGAGAGAATACACTAGCATTGACCCGGCTGCTGGGAGTTATGACAGGCAACTGATGGTAAGTTATGGCAGCATACCATAACACGATCCTTGCAGAACGACATCAATGCTGACGAGCGGCCAGCACACACCTCAGGGAGACTCTTAGTCGACTCACAGCTAGCTATACAAGAACAATTTAATTCAAGGTCCATGTCTGTTTACACAGGGTTAGGGGAGGTAGACTGGAATGGTTACTCTGGCACTGAGTGTCTCGTTGGTGCCAGACAGTGCTAGATATCCAGCACAAGGATATGATTTGAATACGTTGTAGTTTTAAAATGTTGGTCTTGGCTGTAAGAGAAAGAAAGTGCCAATGGAGTGTAAGAAGGGGTCTGATGAAGGCTTCGTATAAATGTAGTTTAGTCTGAGTTGGGTCCCGCATTGTTTGAAGAATCCATTCAAGTTATTTCTGGTCACTATTTGTTTAGAGTTGATATTTTATGACAAGGATGGTGTGTGTGACACCCAGTATTGTGGTAGTGGGAGGTGCGACCCAGAGGTACATGGAGGTACTGGAGGTACATGGAGGTACTTGGAGGTACATGGAGGTACATGGAGGAGCTTTAGTTGCTGCTTTCAAGTAAGAAACTCACATGGTAATGTCTTGAGTATTGTAGTGCGTCCAGCAAGAATGAAATGACTTTCACCACCACCACCACAACAATCCTCAACACCACCAACCTACGAAGCCATCACCACCATCTCCTACACCATCTTTCTCCAAAGTGTTTATCATCTCTCGACAATCCTCACACCCGACACAATCGCTCATAACAACCACAATCACGCTCACCACCACTACTAACGCCAACACACCTACCACCACCACCTGCACCGCTACCACCACAACAAAGAGAACCATCAACACAGCCACACCACTAAAACATGCATGATCACACTACACGCATTTTGACAGTCACTATAACTGAAAGCTGCATGACATTAAATCCCTGAAGCGAGGATTTCAGTATGCACCAACACGTTAATCCGACTGAAATATTATCACGGATTCCTTCAATGCATGAAGATTACACTGCCGAAATAACAGTTAACACCAGTTTTTCGCTGCAAGGATACAATGGTTAGTGTGTGTGTGTTTGTACTCACCTAGTTGTGGTTGCAGGGGTCGATTCACAGCTCCTGGCCCCGCCTCCTCAAATGCCGCTACTAGGTCACTCTTCCCTCTCCATGAGCTTTATCATACCTCTTCTTAAAGCTATGTATGGATCTGACTCCACTACATCA
The DNA here is from genome assembly GCA_009830355.1 of Cherax destructor. NCBI lineage: Eukaryota > Metazoa > Arthropoda > Malacostraca > Decapoda > Parastacidae > Cherax > Cherax destructor. The sequence continues at coordinate 30,389 of WNWK01015882.1, read as the reverse complement.
CTTCCCAGACAATTCCACTTCCTGACAACTCTGTGACTGAAGAAATACTTCCTAACATCTCTGTAATTCATCTAAGTCTTCAACTTCCAATTGTGACCCCTTGTTGCTGTTTCTCATCTCTAGAACATCCTGCTCTGTCCACCTTGTCAATTCCTCTCAGTATTTTATATGTCGTTATCATATCCCCCTATCTCTATTATCTTCCAGTGTCGTCAGGTCGATTTCCCTTAACCTCTCCTCGTAGGACATACCCCTTAGCTCCAGGACTAGTCTTGTTGCAAACCTTTGCACTTTCTCTAGTTTCCTTACATGCTTGGCTAGGTGTGGGTTCCAAACTGATGCTGGATACTCCAATATGGGCCTAACGTACACAGTGTACAGGGTCCTGA
>WNWK01015882.1:7500-20000 GCA_009830355.1 Cherax destructor | reverse complement strand
AATCTTCCTCTCATGTGAACTTCCTCTCACATAATCTTCCTCTCATGTGATCTTCGTGTCAGGTAACCTTCCTCTCATGTGATCTTCGTGTCAGGTAATCTTCGTGTCAGGTAATCTTCGTGTCAGGTAATCTTCCTCTCGTGTGATATTTATCTCAGGTAATCTTTCTCTCATGTGATCTTCCTCTCAGGTAACTTTCTTCCCATGTGATCTTTTTCTCATGTGATCTTCCTCTCAGGTAACCTTCCTCTCATGTGATCTTCCTCTCAGGTAATCTTTCTCTCATGTGATCTTCTTCTCAGGTAAATTTCTTCCCATGTGATCTTTTTCTCATGTGATCTTCCTCTCAGGTAACCTTCCTCTCATGTGATTTTCTCTTAGGTAATCTTCCTCTCATGTAATTTTCCTCCTGTGTGATCTTGGTGTCAGGATAACCTTCGTCTCATGTGATCTTCCTCGTCTCTTATGTTTGTTCTGTTTTATTTCTCTCTCCACTCCGTTGTTTACTGTTTCTCTCAGACTCTGGAAACACTGGTCGTCTAACGCCAAGACAACTCAACTGTTTTTTTCCTGTTTCCTTCTAAGCAAACATTTATGGGCAGAACCGTTTTCTCTTTTATTTTTTTGGGGGGTTGCTTGATCATTTCTTTTGTTTTTATCTTGCGATCGTGTGTTTCCTTGGTCACACTTTGCTGGTTGTTTGTGTGTGCCTTGTTCGTTCTGTTTTTCCCAGCGAAAATCAGCGAAAACCGCAGGTAATTACATCGAGGTGTGTGTGTTTGAGTGTGTGTGCGTGTGTTTATGTGTGTGTGTGAGTGAGAGGTGAGTGTGGGGGAGGTGCGAGCGGGGTGAGTGGAGAAGTGGAGATAGGGAAAGAGTAAGCTGGCGAGAGGAAAGTTATGTATGAGAGGGATAGTACCAGGGCTTTACCCAGTAGCTAAAACGATAGTGGTACAGGAGACTGGTCTTGGCAAGGAGGACTGATAAGGCATATGGGCAGGCGAACGCCGATACGCAACTGTGCAAGGTACTTGTGAGAAAACCCAGGGTGGGGTATGGGGATATGGGAGGGAGGGGATTTTAAAAGGCACGTCTTTTAAGGTCCACAAAGGAGGTAAAACAGCTGGGATTAATGGGATAAAGTCAGAAATGTTAAAAGCAGGTGAGGATATAATTTTGGAGTGGTGGGTACTTTTGTTCAATAAATATATACATAAATGAGGGGAAGGTACCTAGGGACTGGTAGAGGGCGTGCATAATTCCTTTGTATAAAGGAAAGGGGGACAAAACTGAGTGTAAAAATCATAGGGGAATAAGTCTGTTGAGTATACCAGGTAAAGTGTATGGTAGAGTTATTACTGAAAACATTAAGAGCAGGATCACAAATGAAGAAGGAAGCTTTAAGAAGGGTAGGTGTTTACAGTGAAGCATGTAAGTGAACAATACTTAGATGAAGGTGAAGAAGTTTTCATTGCTTTCATGGATTTAGAAAAGGCATATGATAGGGTGGATTGGGAAGCAATTTGGAAGGTGTTGCAAATGAATGGAATAGGTCGAAGGTTACTGTAAGCAATTAAGGGTTTTTATGAGGATAATGAGGGTATGTAGGGGATAGGGAGATTATTATCCAGTAAAAATAGGCCTTAGACAGGGATGCTTGATGTCGCCATGGTTGTTTAACATATTTATAGATGGGGTTATGAAAAAAAACCTGAATGCTCGGGTGTTGGGAAGACGGGTGGAATTAAAATATACAGAATCTAATACAAAGTGAGAGTCGTCACAATTGTTTTTTGCCGATGACACTGTGCTTTTGGGAGATTCTGAAGAAGTTGGAAAGGTTGATGGACGAATTTGGGAGGGTATATAAAAGAATGAAATAAAAAGTGAACGAATGACATAGCAAGGCGACGAGGATAATAAAAAAAAATAGGTAAAGAAAGATTGGATATCAGATTGGAAGGAGGGGAGTATGGAGGAGGTGAAAGTGTTCAGATATTTGGGAGTGGACTTGTCGGTGGATGGGTGTATAAAGGACGAGGTGAACCATGCAATTCATGAGGGGAAAAACGGTATGTGGTAAATTGAGATATATGTGGAGACAAAGAAAGTTATCCATAGAGGCAAAGAGCGGAATGTATGAGAGTGGTACCAACACTCTTTATAGGTGAGAAGAATGAGTGGTGAATGTTGGACTGAGGAAGAGGCTGGAGGCAGTGAAGATGCCGTCTCTCAGGAAGGGTTGTTGAGGTGGTGTGGTCATAAGAGAGGCAGAAGCAACATAGAATAACTTGGAGGATTTATAAATCTGTAGTATAAGAAAGTCTAGGTACGAATCGCCCTAAGAAAGGTTGGAGGGAGGGGGCAGGGGAGGTTATGTATGCGAGGGGCTTGGACACCCATCTGGTGAGTGTGAGCGTGTTAGACAGGAGTGAGTGGAGGCAAATGTTTTTTTATGATTTGATGTGCTGTTGGAGTGTGAGCAAGGTAATATTTATGAAGGGATTCGGGAAAACCGGTTAGCCGGTCATGAGTCCTGGAGGTGGGAAGTACAGCGCCTGGGACTGAAGGAAGGATTCGGACAACCTTCAGTAGCTCAATTGCTAGCGCACTTATCTTACACACTGAGGTCCGGGGGTCAATCCCCGGTACGGGTGAAAACATTAGAACGTGTCACTGATGTCAGCTATGTCTGTATACATTGTACATGTACTTGTAGAAATAAAGATTATTATTAATAGTATTATTATTATTATTATTTGCAATTTGGAAGGACATGTGAACTTCTGGCATCGGCGTTCCACTGGCAAGACAGTAATAGTGAGGTAATGAAGAGTTCCTTGTTTTTCGGGTCACCCTACCTCGGCGGGAGACGGCTGGTGTCAATATATATATATATATATATATATATATATATATATATATATATATATATATATATATGTAGGTTGGTGATAGGTAGTAGGTTGGTATACAGCAACCGCCCAGGGAGAGTACTACCGTCCTGCCAAGTGAGTGTAAAACGAAAGCCTGTAATTGTTTTACATGATGGTAGGATTGATGGTGTCTTTTTTCTGTCTCATAAACATGCATGATTTCAGGTATGTCTTGTTACTTCTACTTACACTTAGGTCACACTACACATTCATGTACAAGCATATACACACCCTCTGGGTTTTCTTCTATTTTCTTACTAGTTCTTGTTCTTATTTCCTCTTATCTCCATGGGGAAGTGGAACAGAATTCTTCCTCCGTAAGTCATGCGTGTCGTAAGAGGCGACTAAAATGCCGGGAGCAAGGGGCTAGTAACCCCTTCTTCTGTGTATATTACTAATTGTAAAAGGAGAAACTTTCGTTTTTCCTTTTGGGCCACCCGCCTTGGTGGGAAACGGCCGACGTGTTGAAAGAAGAAAGATACATATATATATATATATATATATATATATATATATATATATATATGCAAAAGATCACAGTAAACAGGTGATATCAAAATATGCAAGACAACCACTATGAAAAAATAGAGAATTCCTTGATAATGTGAGTAGTCACGAAAGCGCTTGGAATTCCTCTATTTTCATAGTGGTTATCTTCATATATATATATATATATATATATATATATATATATATATATATATATAATATATATATATATAATATATATATATATATATATATATATATATATATGTGTGTGTGTGTGTGTGTGTGTGTGTGTGTGTGTGTGTGTGTGTGTGTATACATACATATATACGACACGACAAATTAAAGCCTAGCAGCCAACACTCACTGCAATTACCGCAACCATGTCAACCACCACCACAACTATGCCACCCACCACCACAACCATGTCACCCCCACCACAGCCATTCCACTCACCACCACAACCATGCCACCCACCACCACAACTATGCCACCCACCACCACAACCATGCCACCCACCACCACAGCCATGCCACTCACCACCACAACCATGCCACCCACCACCCATCATCACAACCCCGCCCCTCAGCTGTTAATTAAGCTGTGTAAGTTATTAATGACCTGAGACCAAGGCAATTAAAAGAGCCATGCATATTTAAGACGCTGATAAAATATCCCGGCCAGACATGTTTAGTCTCAAATTTATTAAACAAAATTATGAACATTTGCAGCGAAGATTATTATAGTTATTGTAGCTTATTATAATCATGTGGAGATTATTATAGTCATGCGTAGATTATTATAGTCATGGTTAGATTACTAAAGTCATGTGTAGATTATTATAGTCATGTGTAGATTATTATAGTCATGTGTAGATTATTATAGTCATGTGTAGATTATTATAGTCATGTGTAGATTATTATAGTCATGTGTTGATTACTCTATTCATGTGTAAATTATAACAGTTATGCGTGGATTATTAGTTATGCGTGGATTATGATAATCATGTGTGTATATTATTATAGTTATACAGTGGTCATACAGAGCCTGGGAATGGAAAGTGATCAGATTTGATCCGAGGGAAAGAGTGACTCCGTTTCCTTGTGTCAAGAAAAGAATCTGCTGAAGAGGGGCTCAAACTAAGGCCAAAATATGCACCTTTATCTCTCTATATATAACTGTTTTATATTTCTAAGTTCCTTTCCACTTTATATTGATCAGTGTTTATGTCACTGTAAACACTGATATTGTCCAGTGTTTATGTCACTTCAACATTCATACTCATGAGTGTTTATGTCACTTCAAACATTCATACTCATGAGTGTTTATGTCACTTTAAACACTGATATTGTCCAGTGTTTATGTCACTTCAAACATTCATATTGATCAACATTTACATCACTTTAATCCAAACATTTTCACAGATCTGTGTTAATGTCACTTTCACAGATCTGTGTTTATGTCATTTTCACAGATCTGTGTTTATGTCATTTTCACAGGTCTGTGTTTATGCCATTTTCATGCAAACATCGATATTATTCAGTGTCGTCGACAGGTCACTGACATATACCACCAATAATTGATTAGAGACAGACACTTCCACTACCAGTACTTCTTTTTCTTCCTCTCTTGGTCCCGTCCCTGTCCCCCCTCGCCTATACAGACGCTACCCTACTTACGAACATTCGGACATACGAACAGACTGCCGTGTTAGTTAAAGTTAGTGAAAAAGTTTTTTATTACAGTATTTATTATTAAAATATGCTTTAGTATTAAGAACCGTACATTACTGATACTGTGCAGTATTGTCTTTAAGTTTTCAACGTACAACGGCGCAGAGAGAGAACAATAATAATGATGATAATAATATTAAAAAGAATGATGATAATCGTAACAATAGAAAAATGGCAAAATAACGACTTACGAACAATTCAAGATACGAACAGCCTTCTGGAACGTAACTTGTTCGTAAGTTGGGGGGCGTCTGTATATAATGACTCTCTCTCTCTCTCTCTCTCTCTCTCTTGTTTTAAGATAGTTATATATTAACCACTATTTTTAAAGGGTGGATTGGTAAGCCAGCGGAAGGCCTCGGTCAGATGAGTAAAAGATCCAGCTGCGGGTCATCATATAACTAAGACCTGCGTCAGGCAACACTTGTCCTATTTCCTGACGAACCTACATAACCTATCTCTTGTGTTAGTGTGACTTTGTGAATGGTCCAAGTTGGACCGAAACGTCGTGGTATGCTTCTCTTTCCTATGTGCGGGTTATTTGTGTATTGTTTAGTCACTGTATTGTGCATTTTTGTTCTTGAACATCAGAGTTAATGATTGATTCGTGGCACCAACTGAATGAATGTAAACAAGGCAGGAGAGGAGAGGTTGACATGGAGAGGTTGACATGTAGAGGTTCATATGGAGAGGTTGACATGAAAAGGTAAGGGAGGAGGAGGAAGAAGAGGGAAGGTTGAGATCAAAGTCGCCATAAAGGCAGGTTCAATTAGAGAGTGTAGGTTCTCTGCTAGTCTGCCCATCCCTCCTGCCAACCTACGACCCACCCGAACCCACGACCCACGACCCACCCCAACCGACACACCCCACCCTGCACTACACGCCACTCCACCCATGACTTCAATAAATATGAGTGAACGCAGATAAGTGTTCGCAGGAGGGTGAACGAAACCAAGAGTTCAGAGTGAACACATCCAGGAGTTTTACAGAAGAGTGAACAGAGCCAGATGTTCACAGGAAAGTGAACAGAGCCAGGTGTTCGCAGGAAAGCGAACAGAGCCAGGTGTTTGCAGGAAAGCGAACAGAACCAGGTGTTCACAGGAAAGCGAACAGAGCCAGATGTTCACAGGAAAGTGAACAGAGCCAGGTGTTCACAGGAAAGTGAACAGAGCCAGGTGTTCGCAGGAAAGCGAAAAGAGCCAGGTGTTTGCAGGAAAGCTAACAGAGTCAGGTGTTTGCAGGAAAGCTAACAGAGCCAGGTGCTTGCAGGAAAGCGAACAGAGAAAGGTGTTTGCAGGAAAGCTAACAGAGCCAGGTGTTTGTAGGAAACCTAACAGAGCCAGGTGTTTTCAGGAAAGCTAACAGAGTCAGGTGTTTGTAGGAAAGTTAACAGAGTCAGGTGCTTGCAGGAAAGCGAACAGAGCCAGGTGTTTGCAGGAAAGCTAACAGAGCCAGGTGTTTGTAGGAAAGCTAACAGAGCCAGGTGTTTTCAGGAAAGCTAACAGTCAGGTGTTTGTAGGAAAGTGAACAGAGTCAGGTGCTTGCAGGAAAGCGAACAGAGCCAGGTGTTTGTAGGAAAGCTAACAGAGTCAGGTGTTTGCACAGAAAGCGAATACAGCCAGGTGTTCACAGATGTAATGCTGATGTGCTTGCTCTTCTGGTAATACAGCTACTCAATGAGTGATGGTGAATCTGTTTTCCTTTTTTTGGAGTGGTCACCCTACCTGAGTGAGGAGAAACAGTGGTCAACATTGTATATTTTTTAGAGATATTGTGACTGTGATGAAGGCTGACCATTCCTGTCTGTGTTGATGACATTGTTGCTGTCTGTTGATGACATTGTTGCTGTCTGTTGATGATGACATTGTTGCTGTCTGTTGATGACACTGTTGCTGTTTGTTGAATATGACACTGTTCCTGTCTGTTGATGATGGCAATGTTGGTGTCTGTTGATGGTAACACTGTTGCTGTCTGTTGATGGTGACACTGCTGTTGTCTGTTGATGATGGCCTTGTTGCTGTCTGTTGATGGTGACACTGAAGTTGTCTGTTGATGATGGCATTGTTGCTGTCGATGATGGCCTTGTTGCTGTCTGTTGATGATAGCATTGTTGCTGTCTGTTGATGATGGCATTGATGCTGTCTGTTGCTGTTGACGACATTGTTGTAACAAGCACCAGTAATAGCATCCCCGTGGCACCCTGGCACACCTGTGATACACTGGCATTCCCATAGCAGCCTAGCACCCCGTGGCACCTTGGCACACCTGTGACACTCTGGCATCCCCATGACACTCTGGCATCCCCGTGGCACTCTGACACCCCCGTGGCACTCATCCCTAAAAGTAGTGTATATTTTAAACTCTATTTACGTCCCATCCCTAAACAAAATATATAACAAAATATTAATTGTGATGAGTTTCCAACAGGGGGTGATGTGTACTCACCTAGTTGTGGTTGAAGGGGTCGAGTCATAGCTCCTGGCTCCGCCTCTTCACTAGCCGCTACTGGGTCACGCTCCCTGCTCCATGAGCTTTATCATACCTCTCCTTAAAGCTATGTATGGAACCTGCCTCCACTACGTCGCTTTCTAGGTATTCCACTTCTTGACAACTCTATGACTGAAGAAATACTTCCTAACATCCCTTTGACTCATAGGAGTCTTCAACTTCTAATTATGACCCCTTATTTCTGTGTCCCCTCTCTGGAACATCTTGTCTCTGTCCACCTTATCTATTCCTCGCAGTATTTTATATGTCGTTATCATGTCTTCCCTAACCCTCCTGTCCTCTAGTGTCGTCAGGCCGATTTCCCTTAACCTTTCTTTGTAGGACAATCCCCTTAGCTCTGGGACTAGTCTTGTTGCAAACCTTTGCACTTTCTCTAATTTCTTGACGTGCTTGACCAGGTGTGGGTTCCAAACTGGTGCTGCATACTCCAGTATGGGCCTGACGTATATGGTGTACAGAGTCTTGAATGATTCCTTAGTGAGGTATTGGAACGCTATTCTTAGGTTTGCCAGCCGCCCGTATGCTGCAGCAGTTATCTGATTGATGTGTGCCTCAGGAGATGTGCTCGGTATTATACTCACCCCAAGATCTTTTTCCTTGAGTGAGGTTTGCAGTCTTTGGCCACCTAGACTATACTCTGTCTGCGGTCTTCTTTGCCCTTCCCCGATATTCATGACTTTACATTTGGCAGGGTTAAATTCAAGGAGCCAGTTACTGGACCAGGCTTGTAGCCTGTCCAGGTCTCTTTGTAGTCCTGCCTGATCCTCGACTGATTTGATTCTTCTCATTAACTTCACATCATCTGCAAACAGGGACACTTCTGAGTCTATCCCTTCCGTTATGTCATTCACATATACCAAAAACAGTACAGGTCCTAGGACTGACCCTTGTGGAACCCCACTTGTCACAGGTGCCCACTCTGACACCTCGTCACGTACCATGACTCGTTGTCGCCTCCCTGTCAGATATTCTCTGATCCATTGCAGTGCCTTTCCTGTTACGTGTGCCTGATCCTCTAGCTTTTGCATTAACCTCTTGTGAGGAACTGTGTCGAACGCCTTCTTGCAGTCCAAGAAAATGCAGTCTATCCACCCCCCTCTCTCGTGTCTTACTTCTGTTACCTTGTCATAAAACTCCAGTAGGTTTGTGACACAGGATTTTCCTTCCCTGAAACCGTGCTGGTTGTCGTTTATAAGCTTGTGTCTTTCTAGGTGCTCCACCACTCTCCTCCTGATGATCTTCTCCATGACTTTGCATACTATACACGTCAGTGACACAGGTCTGTAGTTTAATGCCTCGTGTCTGTCTCCTTAAAAATTGGGACTACATTTGCCATCTTCCACGCCTCAGGTAGTTGCCCAGTTTCAATGGATGTGTTGAAGATTTGTGTTAGTGGCACACACAACATCTCTGCTCCCTCTCTAAGGACCCACGGAGAAATGTTGTCAGGTCCCACCGCTTTTGAGGTATCGAGTTTACATAGCAGCTTCTTCACCTCCTCCTCGGTTGTGTGTATTTCATCCAGCACTTGTTGGTATACCTCCCTATTCTGAATTCCTGGAGTCCTTCCTGTCTCCTCTGTAAATACTTCTTTAAATCTCATGTTGAGCTCCTCACATACCTCTTGGTCGTTTCTTGTGATCTCCCCACCTTCCTTCCTCAGCCTGATTACCTGGTCCTTGACTGTTGTTTTCCTCCTGATGTGGCTATACAACAGCTCCGGGTCAGACTTGACTTTTGATGCTATATCATTTTCATATTGTCGCTGAGCCTCCCTTCTTACCTGTGCATATTCGTTTCTGGCTCTTCGGCTAATCTCTTTATTTTCCTGGGTCCTTTGTCTTCTGTACTTTTTCCATTCTCTATTACACTTAGTTTTTGCCTCCCTACACCTCTGGGTGAACCAAGGACTCGTTCTGGTCTTCCCATTACTTCTGTTTCCATTGGGGACAAACCTCTCCTCTGCCTCTTTGCATTTGGTTGTCACATATTCCATCATTTCTTTTACTGGTTTTCTTGCCAATTCTCTCTCCCACTGAACGTCTTGTAGGAAGTTCCTCATGCCTGTGTAGTCCCCCATTTGTAGTTTCGTTTCTCCTTCCTATTCCTGCTCCCTCTCCACTTGTAGCTCAACTATATAATCAAAACACAGAACCAAATGATCACTAGCTCCAAGGGGTCTTTCATACGTGATATGTGTGTGTGCGTATGTGTGTGTGTGTGAGTCGTGCCGAACAGGTAAAACTGGTCAATTAGCAAGAAGTAATTTAAAATTAAGTCCTTTCTAAAATTTTCTCTTATACGTTTAAAGATATATTTTTTTCATTTATGTTAATGTAAAAATTAATAATTGTGTACCAAAAAGACCTTTGAAAACTTACCTAACCTTATTATAAGCGCAATTTAATTTAGTCTAATCCAACTAAATATATTTTAGATACGTTTACAATAATTTAATAATAAACAAACACAATGAAATATATTTTTTTCGATAGTTCAGAAGGATTTTTGCGAAAATATTGAATGCACAAATTTTAGCTTGCCTTATTCGGCAAAAAGAGCGTTGCTATTTTAGCCAAAATGACAATTTTTGCATATACAGTGCACACAGAACCCCAACCCCCCCTTCTCCCTCACACACACACGTGACCATTAACTCAGAAGTTAGATCAGTCTGTACACAAACGAGGTGCCGGCTCCATCCCCGGGCACGGAGGGGTGTATCGGCAAATCTGACACCTGCTTCCCAGGTTCACATAACAGTTAGTAGGTACCTAGATGCTAGGTGACCAGTGTGGGTAGCATACTGGAGGAAAGGTGCGAAAAGAACAATGTATATAGATTTAGATAGCTTCATCAAATGTATACAACGGATGATGCATTTCAACAGAAGAGAAGGTAGTGTCATGTATGTAGTCATGGATGGGAAGTGTCATGATGATAAGCGCAGATGAATGCTGTCATGTGATGGCAGGTGCAATGTAGTCATGTGATGAAGCAGTGATGAGGTAGCGTCATGTGATGGAGGAAGGTCTGATGAGTAAGTCATGTAGGGTCATGAAGTAAGGTCAGTGTAGGTCGTCATGTGATGGTGAGTGTAAGCTCATGTGAATGGAAGTGGAAGTGTCATGTAAGATGGGTGAGATAAGCGTCATGTGATGGAGGAGGAGAGTAGTCATGTGATGGAGTGTAGCGTTCATGTGATGGAGTCGGATGAGTGTCATTGTGAATGAGAGTGTAAGCGTCATGTGATGGAGGGGAAGTGTCATGTGATGGAGTGTAAGCGTCATGTGATGGAGGGGAAGTGTCATGTGATGGAGTGGAAGTGTCATGATGAATGGAGGAAGTGTCATGATGAATAGTAGCGCTGTATGATAGAGCATGTATGAGAAGTCTTGGTGTGATGATAAAGACATCAGTGATGGAAGATGTGTATGATAAGATGCAGTGGGAAGTCTTGTGATGATAAAGAATGCCAGTGAGGAAGTCTTGGTGGATGATAAGCATCAGTGAGGAAGAATTGGTGTATGATAAGGAGTAGGAAGATCTGTCGTGATGAAAGAATGAGTGAAGATCTGTGATGAAAACTGCCATGAGAAGTCTGTTATGATAAAGACATGCAGTGAGAAGATCTGTGATGATAAAGACATGCCAGTGAGGAAGATCTGGTGATGATAAAGACATGCCAGTGAGGAAGATCTTGGTGTGATATAAGAATAGTGAGAAGATCTGGTGATGATAAAGACATGCAGTGAGGAAGATCTTGGTGTGATGATAAAGATGCAGTGAGAAGATCTTGGTGTGATGATAAAGACATACCAGTGAGGAAGATCTTGGTGTGATGATAAAGACATGCCAGTGAGAAAGATCTTGGTGTGATGATAAAGACATGCCAGTGAGGAAGATCTTGGTGTGATGATAAAGACATACCAGTGAGGAAGATCTTGGTATGATGATAAAGACATGCCAGTGAGGAGGATCTTGGTGTGATGATAAAGACATACCAGTGAGGAAGATCATGGTATGATGATAAAGACATGCCAGTGAGGAGGATCTTGGTGTGATGATAAAGACATGCCAGTGAGGAAGATCTTGGTGTGATGATAAAGACATGCCAGTGAGGAAGATCTTGGTGTGATGATAAAGACATGCCAATGAGAAAGATCTTGGTGTAATGATAAAGACATGCCAGTGAGGAAGATCTTGGTGTGATGATAAAGACATGCCAGTGAGGAAGATCTTGGTGTGATGATAAAGACATGCCAGTGAGGAAGATCTTGGTGTGATGATAAAGACATGTCAGTGAGGAGGATCTTGGTGTGATGATAAAGACATGCCAGTGAGGAAGATCTTGGTGTGATGATAAAGACATGCCAGTGAGGAAGATCTTGGTGTGATGATAAAGACATGCCAGTGAGGAAGATCTTGGTGTGATGATCAAGGTAATCACAATATCACATACAGTCAATTGTTAAAGACTGCAAAGCAACATTCATCTTAAGTCAGGTTTGAGGTAAGTGGCTGCAGACACTTATAAATAACGAGGTTGGAACGTGTATGAAACACAGTTTTGTGTACGCAGGTGTAGTATGGGAAACTATATTTGAACAAACGTATATAAGCCGAATAAAAGAAAACATTATGGGAAATGCATCATTGTGGATTCTGAACTTCAAAAACTGAAGCCATGAAGACATGCTGAAGAAACTGATGAGAAACAAAGGTGGAGAATGTTGTGATAAACACCAGCTGATGAGAAACAAAGGTGGAGAATGTTGTGATAAACACCAGCTGATGAGAAACACCGGTGGAGAATGTTGTGATAAACACCAGC
>WNWK01015882.1:0-5000 GCA_009830355.1 Cherax destructor | reverse complement strand
TTTTGGGGGATTCTGAAGAGAAGTTGCAGAGGTTGGTGGATAAGTTTGGTAGGGTGTGTAAAAGAAGAAAATTAAAAGTGAATATAGGAAAGAGTAAGGTGATGAGGAAAAGAAAAAAAATAGATAATGGAAGATTGGATATCAGATTGGAGGGAGAGAGTATGGAGGAGGTGAATGTGTTCAGATATTTGGGAGTGGATATGTCAGCAGATGGGTCTATGAGGGATGAGGTGAATCATAGAATTAACGAGGGGAAAAAGGTGAGTGGTGCACTGAGGAGCTTGTGGAGACAGAGAACTTTATCCATGAAAGCAAAGAGGGAATGTATGAGGCATAGTTATACCAACACTCTTGTATGGGTGTGAGACATGGGTTGTGAATGTTGCAACAAGGAGAAGGCTGGAGGCAGTGGAGATGTCGTGTCTGAGGGCAATGTGTGGTGTGAATATAATGCAGAGAATCTGTAGTTTGGAGATTAGGAGGTGTGGGATTACCAAAACTATTATCCAGAGAGCTGAGGAGGGGTTGTTGAGATGGTTTGGACATATAGAAAGGATGGAGCAAAAGAGAATGACTTCGAGGTGTATAAATCTGTAGTGGAGGGAAGGCGGGGTAGTGGTCGGCCTAGAAAAGGTTGGAGGGAGGGGGTAAAGGAGGTTTTGTGTGCAAGGGGCTTGGACTTTTTATTGACTTAAGGAAAGCTTTTGACACAGTAAACCACGGCATCTTACTCCACAAACTTGACCACTATGGAATAAGAGTCATGCACTAGCATATCTCAAATCCTACCTCAATAATAGGTACCAGTATGTCACTATTAAAGACACATCCTCCACGACACTACCACTAGACACGGCGTACCGCAGGAAATGTCCTTTGGTCCCCTGCTCTTCCTCTTATACATCAATGATCTTCCCAATGTATCACAACACCTGAAACCAATACTCTTTGCTGACGACACAACTTATGTCATCTCCCACACAAACCTTGCCACGCTTAATACCATTGTTAACGACGAATTAATAAAAATATCAACATGGATGACTGCTAATAAACTTACACTCAACACTGATAAGACCTTCTATATTATGTTTGGCAACAGAACAGATGATCCCCAATTAAACATTAAGATCCAACTCTACACCTATTGTTAGACATAACGAGGGCAAGTTCCTGGGCCTTCACTTTGACAGCAGCCTGAAATTCAGCACTCATATCCAACACATAACAAAGAAAGTGTCCAAAACTGTGGGATCCTCCTAAGATACGGTATTATGTACCACAATCAGCCCCTACTCACACTATACTACTCACTCATCTATCCTACCTCAATGATTTGTGCATGGGGATCAACACAATTACCCACCAAAACCAATAATAACCCAACAAAAGCCGCATAAGAATTATCACACAATCAACGTAGGCAGCACCCCCACTCTTCAAAGACCTAAACCTACTCACTGTCCAGAACATCCATACTTACTACCTGCTATCTACATTTATAGAACCATTAATTCCAACTTTAACCCTGAGCTAAAACACTTTCTTGACAGTTGTGACAGGACCCATAGACATACCAGACATAAACATCTCTTGACATTCCCCGTCCGACTAAATCTAACAAAAATTCAATGAACATAAAAAGGGCCTAAAATCTGGAACTCCCTGCCTGAAAACCCAGAACTGAAACAACCTCCATTTTCAAAAGCACCGTTAAAAACATCTTATCTCACTTACGTACCCAACCGGTAGTTAACCATACGAAAACTACTTTATCTTGCACATATCCGCAGCAAAATACACTTATTGATATCTGTGATTCTCCTTAATTTGCACATTACTAACACAGCAAAATACACTTATTGATATCTGTGATTCCCCTTAATTTGCACAGTTATAACCAAAATTCTAATACAACTATTGCTCCATAATACTTGCTAGTCATAAGTTTGCCTAAGATACTCCAATATAGAAACTATATTATGCCAATATATCACCTTTATCATTAATATATAAACTAATTCTAACTTTTTATACTAATTGTTAAATTCTCAATGTTTAAATTCCAGTACCTAAATTTTGTAAACCCTAACCTTACAATCTGTATATCCATTGTATAGCTATTGAGTAAGACCTATCATAAGACTGCCTGAAAAGCCTAGGCATATTATTGGCCACCTTGTAATATCAACTTTAATGAAACTATAAGTACCCCCACCTTGTTTACATGAAATAAAGAATTTGAATTTGAATTTGAATTTGAAGCGTGCTGAGCGTGTTAGATAGAGCGAATGGAGACAAATGGTTTTAGGACTTGACGTGCTGGAGTGTAAGCAAGGTAACATTTATGAAGGGTTTCAGGGAAACCTGGCAGGCGGACTGATTCCTGGAGATGGGAAGTACAGTGCTGCACTCTGAAGGAGGGGGTAAGTTGCAGTTTGTAGTTGTAGTTCACGCCTCACGACAGTGATGGAGTGAATGATGATGAAAGTTTTTCTTTGTCGGCCACCCTACCTTGGTGGAAACGGCCGATGTATTAATATATATATATATATATATATATATATATATATATATATATATATATATATATATATACAGTGGACCCCGAGAACGAGCATAATTCATTCCAGAAGCCTGCTCAAGTGCCATTAGAACAATTTACCCTTAAGGTAATGTCAAGTAGGTTAATCTATTTCAGACCCCCAAAAATACACCTTACAAAAGCACTTACAATATTATACTTACATAATTGTACGATTTCCGGTGCTTGTTACTTGGGGGTCCACTGTATACACAGTGGTACCTCGGTATACGTCCACTTTGGAATGAAATCCACCTTGGTATACGTCGTGTTTGGACGCAACATTTTTGCTTGGTATACGACCCTTTGTTTGGAATACGACTCGCGTGCTAGAAGTTGTATGGGTCAAAATGAGTCACGACACCGCGCACTACCCTTGTTTACCTCTCCTCGATGTGGAGGAGTTAGTGGAGGGGCACAGGGAAGAGCTGACCACTGAGGAGCTGCAGGAACTTGGAAAGGAGGAGCCAAGACTAAGATGGACACATCTCTTCAGGCTGGGAAGAGGAGATAGAGGAAGCACCTACTTCATTAATCAAGGAAATCTTTGACAAATGGATAGACGTCAAAAACTTTGCAGAAAGTATCACCCCAACCAAGCACAAACAAGCCGTAATTAGCATTGTCTGAATGACCAGACAATGTCACATTTCCAAACTCCTGAGGAGAAGGCACAAGCAAAGTTCTTTGACAGATTTTTAGTAAAGTCAAACCCGGTGAGCTTCAACCAGGGGCCAAAAGGAAAAGAGGAAAGGTGGACATGAGGCCTGGTCACAGACCGGGCCGGGGCTGACCCCGGAACTCTCTCCAGGGATACCCCAGGTGGTCGGTGGCTAGAGCTCTCCTTCACACCGGAGGGCCCGGGTTCCGATTCCCCCGGGGGGTGCTAACATTTCGACGTGTTTCCACCCGTTGTCATGTTCACCAGAGAAAAGGGGGATTTTTGGGTGTTGGGGGCGGGTGGGTCGCATCCGGGGGGACAAGATTAAGGACCCTAAGGGAATAAGAGCCAGTCCTCGATGACGCACTGACTTTTTAGGTTATCATGGTGACTAACCTCCGGGGGTTAAAAATCCGAAGAAATCTTATCTTAAAAAAGAAAGGGACCTCCTTAAATAATAACACCTCCCTTTCAGCCCCATCCTAGTAGGCACTGACTCTTTTCAGCAAAGTAAAGTGAGGTTAAATTTGCATTTATTTCATCTAATTCTTTTGTATTTATGTATGTTTTTATAACAGTGTTTAAATTACATATTTTATTAAAAAGCAAAATGTTTAAATTATTTTATACAAACCCCCATCAATGTATAATATGCCAATAACAATAGGTTTTTTTTTCATGGGAAGGTTAATCGTTTTTCCTATACTTATTTCTTATGGAAAATTCCCTTTGGATACGTCCCCGTTTGGTATAAGTCCAAGGTCCTGTAACGGATTAAAGACGTATACCGTGGTACCACTGTGTTTATATATATATATATATATATATATATATATATATATATATATATATATATATATATATATATATATATAACAGGTATATTAGTCTTTACCCAAATTTAGGTCACACTACACTGCAACATACATTGCCATACACACATCTAGGTTTTTCTTTTTTTTTCTTATAGCTCTTGTTCCTTTTATTTTCTTTGTCCATGGGGAAGTGGAAAAGAATCTTTCCCCCCGTAAGCCATGCGTGTCGTTTGGGCGACTAAGATGCCGGGAGCAATGGGCTAGTAACCCCTTTCCTGACAAATCTACTAAAAACGGAAAAGAAAAACTTTTTTAAAATTGGGGTCCGAACGTGGATGTAGTTGGGGGTAAGAAAAAAGATGATTGCCGATTTATGAATGAAAAGAAGTTGGATGTCCTGGCCCCAAGCGAAACAAAGCGAAGGGGGTAGGCGAAGTTTGTAAAATAATGGGGTTTGGGGCAGGAGATCTGGGAGTTAGAGCTAAGGAAGGGGGCAATAATGTTGGGATCAGTTATGGAAGGAAAAGAGGAAATAAAAATTTTAAATTAAGGTTATGTGGATTAAAATAAGGGCGGATGCGTGGGGGCATAATAGCGTGTATGCACCGGGGAAGAGAGGAGGTAGAGGGAGAGAGAGATTTTGGGAGATGTTAAGCGAATGTATAGGAACTTTTGAACCAAATGGAGAGTAATTGTGGTGGGGACCCAAACTAAAGTGGGAGAAACATGCAGAGGGTGTAGTAGGTAAGTTTGGGGTGCCCCGGGTAAATGATAATGGGGGCCCTTTTGATTGAACTTTTAAGAAAGGGGTTTAGTTATAGGTAATACATATTTTAAAAAAAGAGGATAAATAAGTTCGAATGATGTAAAGGGGGTAATGACAGTAGTTTGTTGGACTATGTATTGGTAGATAAAAAACCGTTGGGGAGACTTCAGGATG
>WNWK01015881.1:7500-46496 GCA_009830355.1 Cherax destructor | reverse complement strand
CTTGTTTCCCCAACATAACTATGCTATGAATTCAGCTCCTACGGCAGGTTTTCCCAACTTCAGCAACTCAGGCCAGAAACCTGCAAACCTCAAACCACAACTGGATTTTGACATTCATTCGATGTCTGCTGGGTCTAATTGTCGTTATTCTCCTGGTGTGGCGCCCTGCTGGTACTGCGGGGTACTGTACCTCTTCGTTTCTCTTCTATTGGGCTCACTTTATGCAAACACCGTATTGTTCACTGCTTGTCTTGCATACCCTCCCTTACTTGGGTGCCTCCAGTAGATATGCCCCCCACTGCATTATAGTTCACTGAAATTCCCGACTTCCTGCTGTGTGAAACCCTGTTAGGCCTAACACCGTCTCCCTCACTGGCATTCCCTATTTATTATGTTTTTTTCCTCTGAGATCACTCGTATTTCCTGTTTTTTGGTTATAACTGAGTATGACATTTTAGCCTATGCCCACGCCTGTTTGTTGCACTCGGATTCCCCCTAGGACCACCCAATACGACCCAATTTAGCGGAGCTCAAAACGCGCGTGACTGCTGTGACTGTGACGACGTGTGTGTGTGTGTGAGAGATAAATCGTAATGAACAAGCGACTACCAGTAAGGGAGCAGAATACTGGACGGAGACTGGAACCATGTTCCAGGCATATAACAGGCCTAGGCCTGGAACCATGTTCCAGGCATATAACAGGCCTAGGCCTGAATGGTCACAGCGTTCAGCTTGCTATTTTCGTGGACCATGGTTCGAGTCTCTCTCCAGTATTCTGCATCTTATCCACTTGGCCACAGAGAGAGTAAAGAAAATCCTCTGTACGTGGTCTTAGACACAAGGTTATGGAGGTCTCATCTGTCTCCTGAATCCTTATTCATCTTACACAGTATATGTCGCCTCTGCCTCGCTTTGAATTGTGATGACTCTTATTGTCTTATTAGCACAAATTTACAGGAAGGCTAGAGCCATTCTCTCGGTATTGCTTCCTTCCTAGGAACCAAGTTAATTTTATCACCGTTCTTAAGAACTAAGTAAATTTACCTGCCGTCCTAGGAACTAAGTCAACTTACCTGCCTTCCTAGGAACTAAGTCAACTTACCTGCCTTCCTAGGAACTAAGTCAACTTATCTGCCTTCCTAGGAACTAAGTCAACTTACCTGCCGTCCTAGGTACTAAGTAAATTTGTTTCCTTTCTTGGAAATACAGTGTACCTTATCCCCAGGGACCTGGCAAATTTCCACCCTTCCACAGGGACCTGGCAAATTTCCACCCTTCCACAGGGACCTGGCAAATTTCCACCCTTCCACAGGGACCTGGCAAATTTCCACCCTTCCGCAGGGACCTGGCAAATTTCCACCCTTCCACAGGGACCTGGCAAATTTCCACCCTTCCACAGGGACCTGGCAAATTTCCACCCTTCCGCAAGGACCTGGCAAATTTCAATAATTTTCCAGGGACCAGGTAAAATGGAAGCAAATCGAGATACAATTTCTGACTTTTTCCAAAATTACAATAAATCGACGAGAAAATTATTAAAAAATGCAATAGTTTCTAACCCTAGCCAGGGTGTAGGAGGCACCCTGGCTATGGTATAGGTGGCACCTTGGCCAGGGTGTAGGTGGCACCCTGGCTAGGGTATAAGTGGCACCCTGACCAGGGTGTAGGTGGCACCCTGGCCAGGGGTGCAGACGGCACTATTCTTTGATGATCAGTATTGCGTTTTAAGCTGAATATTCGAAACGAAGATTTTTCAGTTCTCTGGAGACATTAAGCAGTGTTATAGTCAAGAGAGATGGGGAGCTCGGGAGCTGTGCGCTGGGGGCTGGGGAGCTGGGTTTGCTAGGGAGCTGGGGAGCTGAGGAGCTGGGGCTCTGGGGTGATAGGGCGCAGGGGACCTGGGGCACTGTAGACCTTGGGTACTGTGGACCTGGGGCACTGTAGACCTGGGGCACTGTGGACCTGGGGCACTGTAGACTGGGGCACTGTGGACCTGGGACACTGTAGACCTGGGGCACTGTGGACCTAGGGCATTATAGAGCTGGGCACTGTAGAGCTGATGCACTGTAGACCTGATGCACTGTAGAGCTGGTGCACTGTAGAACTGGTGCACTGTTGAGCTGGTGCACTGTAGAGCTGGTGCACTGGAGAGCTGTTGCACTGTAGAGCTGGTGCACTGTAGAGCTGGTGCATTGTAGAGTTGGGATACTGTAGACCTGATGCACTGTAGAGCTGGTGCACTGTAGAGCTGGTGCACTGGAGAGCTGGTGCACTGTAGAGCTGGTGCATTGTAGAGTTGGGATACTGTAGACCTGATGCACTGTAATGCTGGTACACGGTAGAGCTGGTGCACTGTAGAGTTGGGGTACTGTAGACCTGGTGCACTGAAGAGCTGGTGCACTGTAGAGCTGATGCACTGTAGAGCTGGTGTACTGGAGATCTGGTGCACTGTAGAGCTGGTGCACTGGAGAGCTGGTGCACTGGAGAGCTGGGACACTGTAGGGCTGGGACACTGTACAGCTGGAACATTGTTGAGCTGGGGCACTGGAGAGCTGGTGCACTGGAGAGCTGGTGCACTGGAGAGCTGGGACACTGTAGGGCTGGGACACTGTAGAGCTGGAACACTGTAGAGCTGGGACACTGTAGAGCTGGGGAACTGGGGGCACTGTGCATAGCTGAAGACCTGGGGTCCATGACTCCTGTTCCCCCACTCCAGGTTTCCACTGTGTTTCCCCTGTGTCACTATTTCTGCTTACTAATTACCGACACTCAGGAGATGAAACGTTGAACGACGTTTCGATCCATCCCAGACCATTATCATGTCACAACTATGGCTTAATAAAGCTCCTTTCTGGAGCTTTATTAAGTCACCAGTTTCCATCATGGTGCTGTCACGCTTATACACCATTACCATAACTGTGACTGTTATCAACCATTACCATAACTGTGACTGTTATCAACCATTACCATAACTGTGACTGTTATCAACCATTACCATAACTGTGACTGTCATCAACCATTACCATAACTGTGACTGTTATCAACCATTACCATAACTGTGACTGTTATAAACCATTACCATAACTGTGACTATTATCAACCATTACCATATTTACTTCCATTCCACCATTATTCCTTGTCTGTCTTTATTACTGTGGTTGTTTCTCGCCTTTCCACTTTGTATTTATAACAAGCACAACATGGTCCGGGAGCTGCTCTTCTCCTGGCTGAGGGACTGACCACCTTAAATACTTTTACTCCAAGGTTGGTGGACTGATTATACATCATCTTTATTTTATTTCTACTGCTCCCTTTGTATTTGACTGAAGAAGCCTACTATGTGGGCGAAACGTTTCATCAATAAAGATTCCCAACTGTTGCACATGTGTCTTAATCTTCAACTTGTCTGTATTTTAGACCACTTTCGACAATAGGTTAGGTTAAGCTAAGCTAGGTTAGGTTAGGTTAGTTTAGATTAGGTTAGGTTAGGCTAGGTTAGGATAGGCTTGGCTAGGTTATGCTAGGTTAGGTTAGGTTAGGTTAAGTTAGGTTAGGTTAGACTTGGTTAGGCTAGGTTAGCAGTGGGTGTACTGGTGTGTTCTGCCTTGGAAATATAAGTGTGAACGCTCAGTATATTAGCAAGTGTACACATAGTGTGTGTCAGTATTACATAAATCAACGGAAGTATACCCTGTGTGTCCATGTTAACAAGAGGACACACGACTCGTGTGTGTGAAGGCTGCATACATCAACAAGAGTACATGAGTACATACGGCTCGTGTGTGTGTGTGTATGAAGGCTACGTACATCAACAAGAGGACACAAACACACAGATCAGGGTACCAGCTGCAGTGGGCCAGAGATTACTTGAGGTCGTTCTGAGGCGTGTAAAGGAAGTCGTGCATTACCTTGTAATCTTTGACGAAACGACCCCACATGTCGCACATCTCTCACCTGAGCGTGTGTCTAACTTTACCAGCCCCGCCTCAGACGCCTAGATAATAGATGGTAGTTCTTAATCTAAATGGAAATGGATAGCATTTCTTAGTAGACATAACCTTGGTGTGGACTTGCAAGCCCTCTGCTATCTGTCTTCCCCGTGCTCTCCCATGTACTTCCATGCTCTCCCATGTACTTCTATGCTCTCCCATGTACTTCCCTGCTCTCCCATGTACTTCAGTGTAATTTCATGTACCTATACGTAGAAGGACATAAACACTTCACTAATATTGTTGAAGTTCACTTCAAGAAAGACGTGAACACTTCACTACCAGTGTTGCAGTTCACGTCAAGACAGGTACTTCGGCGTGAGGCAATCGTATGGTCAGGAAAACAGACAGGTGATGAATTTACCGTAATCCCGATCGTGTCAGAGGCGAGTTTGACCGTGAAGCCCTACTCAGTTTAACCTCCACTTCCCAGGTGCTTACCTTCGTGGAATATCCAGTTTCTTCGTGGAATATCCAGTTTCTTCGTGGAATATCCAGTCTTCTTATCAGATGGAATATCCAGTTTCTTCTAACTTTTTGGAGTATCCAGTTTCTTCGTCATGGGGAATATCCAGTTTCTTCGTGGAATATCCAGTTTCTTCGTGGAATATCCAGTTTCTTCGTGGAATATCCAGTTTCTTCATGGAGTATCCAGTTTCTTCATGGAATATCCAGTTTCTTCATGGAGTATCCAGTTTCTTCATGGTAATGATCCAGTTTTTCTTTCATGGAATATCCAGTTTCTTCATGGAATATCCAGTTTCTTCATGGAATATCCAGTTTCTTCATTGAGTATCCAGTTTCTTCATGGAATATCCAGTTTCTTCATGGAATATCCAGTTTCTTCATGGAATATCCAGTTTCTTCATGGAGTATACAGTTTCTTCATGGAACATCCAGTTTCTTCATGGAATATCCAGTTTATTCATGGAATATTCAGTTTCTTCATGGAATATCCAGTTTCTTCATGGAATATCCAGTTTCTTCATGGAATATCCAGTTTCTTCATGGAATATCCAGTTTAGTCATGGAATATCCAGTTTAGTCATGGAATATCCAGTTTAGTCATGGAATATCCAGTTTAGTCATGGAATATCCAACACTGTCCCCTTTCATGGGTGAAGACTGATCACCGTTCATTCCTCAGACGCTGTTATGGCCCATTCAGGTTTGTCGCGTCCTCATGAACGCTATTGTATTATTTTTAACGATATCCTATAATTAAAATACTGAGAGATTTATGAGCTGCTGCAGGCTCCTCTGTTAGCGAGGTTTGAAGCCTGTCGACTACACGATGACCATTAAGGCTGCATGTCAACCCGTTCCCACCAGTCAAGAATATTTTAATCCATAAAATGTGGATTACAGTAAACTCTCAGTGTCTATACACACTGAGAGTCATACACCTGACGGTTTATATATCCTATTTGTTTGTATTCTTATGTTTTTAAGTCCTAACATGTGTATCAGGGATGATCTTAGGGTCCTTGAGAGTCCCCTGGCCCAGAGAGCAAGAGTGACTCTCAACAGAACTGAAGTTGGTTAACTCTTAAGAGCCTGACAAGTCTTGCATATATTATTTAAATGCAACTTTAACCTGTCCATCAAATGCGTATGAATGTATTATATTGTCGTAAGCGTACGTAATACTTAATACATTTAGAACACAGAATATTACATGATAAATATATAAGATTAAATCAGCATTTCATTTTGAGAGTGACACAGTACAAATAAAAATTATTGTAATGTCGTTGCTCAGACAAAAATAATACTTATATTAATATAATGGAATATAATTTATTATTCATGCAATTAATTAATTCCTTTATTGCAATATAAATTTCGAGTTGCATTTACAAACAAGTTCATAGCAATTCTGTCATCTAAGTTTCTGAAAAATTTGTATTTAACTAAGAGTATACACACAGAGATGTCTATAGCCCAAAGGTGTATATACACGGAGAGTTCAGTTTAATCCCTGTTTTAAGTGGTATTAAAGTAGTCTCCACTTAATAACTCTTGTGTAGTAGATAAGGCTTTAAGCCTGATTAACATAACTTATATATACTATATATATATATATATTATATATATATATATATATATATATATATATATATATATATATATATATATATATATATATATATATATATATATATATATATATATATATATATATTGTAAGGCCAAGGCTACAAAAAATATATAAATAACACCTTACAAACCAGTTTTAAAACATTTCAGATTCTTTTATATCTGTCTTCAGACACATTGCGTGCGAGTCTCTGACTGTGAGTTATTGCTATTGTTTATGGGGGCGATAAATGAGGCTAGATTTTATGGGGTGTGTCTTCCCTGGTCTTCCCCTCCCACCTTCCCCCACACGGCTCCCAACCCCTCCCTCCCCCACCTCACCCACGCAGTGTACGCTCCACCAGCAAGACGGTAAGATACGCAGCAATTTTACGCCATAACCATCAATAGCAAGACTTTGATCAGCGACCAGAGACACAATATGTGGCAGCCGAGTGACAAACTCTCCAGATGATGTTATTATCTTGCTCTCTCCACCCATCACATCTCCCAATCTCTCATGATGTGATAACCTTACCCCTTCCCAGATTCTACCTTCTTATATATATATATATATATATATATATATATATATATATATATATATATATATATATATATATATATATATATATATATATATATATATATATATATATTATATATATATATATATATATATACATACATACATATATATAAAATAGTTTAAAGGGAAAAATCTTAATAGTTTCCTAAAAGTCATTTGAAGTTTTCCTGTGTCAGTCACCCCATTATTTTTACAGGATATTTATTGATTGTATTGTAAACTTTACGAACATTCAACTACACAGCTTATTTGTGAAATTTAATTTAGTTTGTGGACAATGTTCAGTCTTCTCAGTCTTAATGATAATAATAATAATAATAATAATAATAATAATAATAATAATAATAATAATAATAATAATAATAATAATAATCTTTATTTACTACAAGTACATGTACAAGGTTTACAGACCATAGCTGACATCAATGTCATACTACTATATAGAAAGCCCCTTGTTATGCTGAGCATTTCCCGCAAATTAGGTCAGTTTTGTCCCAGGATGCGACCCACACCAGTCGACTAACACCCAGGTACCTATTGTATACTGATGGGTGAACATAGACAACCGGTGTAAGGAAACACGTCCGATGTTTCCAACCCTTCGCCATGACTCGAACCCGGACCCTCACCGTGCGAAGCACGAGGAGGCAACAAGATCTGCCCATTAGGAAGATGGTCTTCTGTAACATCGTTTTGGAAGTATTTTCAAAGATGGGCCGGTCCCAGGTAGATTGTTTGTGTGGCATAGTTTTATCTGGTCTAATTGTTATGATTGAGAGAGTAGTCCACTGTCCGGTGTCTCTTGTGTAATTGGAGTCGCTCTTTACTGCTGTACCACCTATATATGTTCTGGGCGAATTTGCTTCGCCAAGTTATTGGCGCAACTAGAGAAGATCAGAATACTGGCAAGGCGTTCTGAGAGGATGTACCTGTGTCCAGTCTGCCCAATGAGATCAGAAGTATGGGTTCCTGCTATTGTAATTCGTCAAGTAAAAGGCCTAGGATTTTTTCCAACATTAATTTAGAAGGGTATCGTAGTTTTGACGGGCATCGTACTCTTATGCTTCCTATCCTAGTTTCCAACATTTTTAAAGAAGGCGACTTTTTCTTAAAAATCTCACCACTGGCTTTGGACCCAGGAGGAGCGGGGAGAAGAGTGCGTCCACTGGGATTAGTGCCTCGCACGCCTTGTGAAACGGCTGTTACTGCCTTACGTTGTGTTGGGTGGAGAACACTGCATGGTGTGTGGAGAACACTGCATGGTGTGATGAGGCGCCTTGACTTCCTTGATGGCTAGGCAGGATTGATCAGCGGCGAGGGGATCACCGTGATGAACACCAGACGAGTCAAAGTCATAGTTACCAAAGATAAATATTAAATTCAGTGTTGTAGCAAGAGTGGATGAACGATCTAGTGTTGTAGCAAGAGTGGATGAACGATCTAGTGTTGTAACAAGAGTGGATGAACGATCTAGTATTGTAACAAGAGTGGATGAACGATCTAGTGTTGTAGCAAGAGTGGATGAACGATCTAGTGTTGTACAAAGAGTGGATGAACGATCTAGTGTTGTAGCAAGAGTGGATGAACGATCTAGTGTTGTAGCAAGTGTGGATGAACGATCTAGTGTTGTAACAAGAGTGGATGAACGATCTAGTGTTGTAGCAAGAGTGGATGAACGATCTAGTGATGAAGCAATAGTGGATGAACGATCTAGTGTTGTAACAAGAGTGGATGAACGATCTAGTGTTGTAGCAAGAGTGGATGAACGATCTAGTGATGAAGCAAGAGGGATGAACGATCTAGTGTTGTAGCAAGAGTGATGAACGATCTAGTGTTGTAACAAGAGTGGATGAACGATCTAGTGTTGTAGCAAGAGTGGATGAACGATCTAGTGTTGTAGCAAGAGTGGATGAACGATCTAGTGTTGTAGCAAGAGTGGATGAACGATCTAGTGTTGTAGCAAGACTGGATGAACGATCTAGTGTTGTAGCAAGACTGGATGAACGATCTAGTGTTGTAGTAAGAGTGGATGAACGATCTAGTGTTGAAGCAAAGTGGATGAACAATCTAGTGTTGTAAGCAAGAGTGGATGAACGATCTAGTGTTGTAACAAGAGTGGATGAACGATCTAGTGTGTAGCAAGAGTGGATGAACGACCTAGTGTTTAGCAAGAGTGATGAACGATCTAGTGTTGTAGCAAGAGTGGATGAACGATCTAGTGTTGTAACAAGAGTGGATGAACGATCTAGTGTTGTAACAAGAGTGGATGAACGATCTAGTGTTGTAGCAAGAGTGGATGAACGATCTAGTGTTGTAACAAGAGTGGATGAACGATCTAGTGTTGTAGCAAGAGTGGATGAACGATCTAGTGTTGTAGCAAGAGTGGATGAACGATCTAGTGTTGTAGCAAGAGTGGATGAACGATCTAGTGTTATAGCAAGAGTGGATGAACGATCTAGTGTTGTAACAAGAGTGGATGAACGATCTAGTGTTGTAGCATTAGAAGTGGATGAACGATCTAGTGTTGTAGCAAGAGTGCATGAACGATCTAGTGTTGTAGCAAGAGTGGATGAACGATCTAGTGTTGTAGCTAGAGTGGATGAACGATCTAGTGTTGTAACAAGAATGGATGAACGATCTAGTGTTGTAACAAGAATGGATGAACGATCTAGTGTTGTAGCAAGACTGGATGAACGATCTAGTGTTGTAGCAAGAGTGGATGAACGATCTAGTGTTGTAGCTAAAGTGGATGAACGATCTAGTGTTGTAACAAGAATGGATGAACGATCTAGTGTTGTAACAAGAATGGATGAACGATCTAGTGTTGTAACAAGAGTGGATGAACGATCTAGTGTTGTAACAAGAATGGATGAACGATCTAGTGTTGTAACAAGAGTGGATGAACGATCTAGTGTTGTAGCTAGAGTGGATGAACGATCTAGTGTTGTAGCAAGAGTGGATGAACGATCTAGTGTTGTAGCAAGAGTGGATGAACGATCTAGTGTTGTAGCAAGTGTTGATGAACGATCTAGTGTTGTAACAAGAGTGGATGAACGATCTAGTGTTGTATCTAAAGTGGATGAACGATCTAGTGTTGTAGCAAGAGTGGATGAACGATCTAGTGTTGTAGCAAGAGTGGATGAACGGTCTAGTGTTGTAGCAAGAGTGGATGAACGATCTAGTGTTGTAGCAAGAGTGGATGAACGATCTAGTGTTGTAGCAAGAGTGGATGAACGATCTAGTTTTGTAGCAAGAGTGGATGAACGATCTAGTGTTGTAGCAAGAGTGGATGAACGATCTAGTGTTGTAGCTAAAGTGGATGAACGATCTAGTGTTGTAGCAAGAGTGGATGAACGATCTAGTGTTGTAGCAAGAGTGCATGAACGATCTAGTGTTGTAGCAAGAGTGGATGAACGATCTAGTGTTGTAGCAAGAGTGGATGAACGATCTAATGTTGTAGCAAGAGTGGATGAACGATCTAGTGTTGTAGCAAGAGTGGATGAACGATCTAGTGTTGTAGCAAGAGTGCATGAACGATCTAGTGTTGTAGCAAGAGTGGATGAACGATCTAGTGTTGTAGCAAGAGTGGATGAACGATCTAGTGTTGTAGAAAGAGTGGATGAACGATCTAGTGTTTTAGCAAGAGTGGATGAACGATCTAGTGTTGTAGCAAGAGTGGATGAACGATCTAGTGTTGTAGCAAGAGTGGATGAACGATCTAATGTTGTAGCAAGAGTGGATGAACGGATGAAGGGAATGAAAATATTAACGAACGGCTCCTGTTGTTGCATCTTTCTTGATTAAATTCAAGACATTAGTAACGCCCAATTCAATCACAGACTTACATCAAGTGAGGTTATTAATGCATGCAGTTGCAGGCCAGCACACACCAGATGAACTGGTGTCAGCAGTGCCTCATCCTCCTGGCTGACTGCCATCACGGCAACCCTGGCAACAAGACGGCGAAGAAAGTTGCCAACAACAATGGGATTGATTTTTCCATTCTTCTTTCTTAGCGCTGAGAGGGATGCCCCAAGAGGTGTGAGGGGGGTGTTCTGAGAGGGATGCCCCAAGAGGTGGGTGTCAGAGGATGCCCCGGAGGTGAGGGGTGTCCAGAGAGGGATGCCCCAAGAGGTGTGAGGGGGGTGTTCTGAGAGGGATGCCCCAAGAGGTGTGAGGGGGTGTTCTGAGAGGGATGCCCCAAGAGGTGTGAGGGGGGTGTTCTGAGAGGGATGCCCCAAGAGGTGTGACGGGGGTGTTCTGGGAAATACACCCGGCGAGGCAAATATTGCCAGTCTGGTGAGCGGGGATGGGAGACACTGTACATCATCTCCAGCTGCTGGCTTGGGTATTTCTTTCAGGTTTTGTGGTCTCAGCTCCGTGAAATCACCTGCAGAACAAGGTAGGAAGGACGTGGACGCCTTGTATATTTCTGGTTCTTGCACCATCAACGACTCTGTTCTGGTTGCTTGGTCGTGGAAATCACTGATCATGATGTTCGGAGCTCAGCGAGTGCAGTGCTGTGCTGTGCTGTGCAGTGCTGTGCTGTGCTGTGCTGTGCAGTGCAGTGCTTTGCTTTGCTGTGCTGTGCTGTGCTGTGCAGTGCTTTGCTTTGCTGTGCAGTGCTGTGCTGTGCTGTGCAGTGCTGTGCTGTGCTGTGCCGTGCAGTGCTGTGCTGGGGTTCTGGTGGCATCCCCAGAGTAGTTCTGTCCTCACTAGTGATCACTGTGATTGCAATCTTTTCCCTTCTCCATGTCTTCCTGATTTGTGCTTTACTTCTGGACGCGATTACACACACACACACTTGGGCCTTGTTCAACCATCGTCAGTCCAAAAAAGAAAAACACATTAACCATCCTTCACTCTATACCTGTCTCTTAGTTTATGTATATTAGTTTTTCTTATCCTTCTAGTGTGTGACCTCGTCTTTCTATACTCTTCTTCTTCTTCTTCTTCTGCTACTACTATTACTACCACTACTATTACTACTACTACCATTACTATTACTACTATAACTAATATTACTACTACTACTATTACTATTACTACTAGTACTACTATTACTTATACTACTACTATTACTATTACTATTATTACTATAACTAATATTACTGCTACTACTACTATTAATGCTACTACTACTATTAAAACTGTTCCTTCCACTCTTCCTCCTTTCGTCCATCTTTATTTCCCCTCCTTCCCATCCACTCATTCCTTTCTGGTTTACAAGTGTCCTTGACAAAGTCACATTGGCTTCACCAGCACGAAAATTGGGGCACATAAAGTTCGATGGCGCAGTTTAACTCCCCGCACGCAATATGGGGAGTTCGTGTGTGTGTGTGTGTGTGTGTGTGTGTGTGTGTGACGGTGATATAAGCCCTGGCTTGGTTGAGGATTACCACCGTCACATCCACTAGACTCATGAGGGTTCTATTGGCTGGCTTAACACCTTCATCGCTCCTGCTGACGTTGCTGCTGATACTCCCACGAGCACCCCCGTCCCATTCTGCCACTCCCTGGCACTACCTCCCCCCTCCCTCGTGGCACTCCCACTGATGCTCTCCCACACACAGAAGTGTCTCCGTAAACAATAACCAGCATGGATTTAGAGATAGCAGATGTTGTCTTGCTAACCTGTTGGAGGTCTGTGAGAGAGTAACAGATAAGAAGAGAGAGAGAGAGAGAAAGATAGAGAAGAGAGATAAAATGAGGTGAGAACAGCTACTTAAATAAGTTAGAATTTTAACCTAGACCTGTTATAAACCTTAAAGCAGATAAATAAGTAGATAGATAGAGACTAGACTTAGAAAATATATAATGAATAAATATAGATAGTATAGATAATATATATATATATATATATATATATATATATCATAGAGAGAGGAGAGAGATAATAGTAAGAGGAGAAGAGGAGAGAGAGAGAGAGAGAGAGAGAGAGAGAGAGGAGAATGAGTGGACTGTTTTATCTTAGACTACTAAAGGCATTTAATTCTGTACTACACAAGAACCTGATCCATAAATTTAAAGTGCAGACTAGAATAACGGGGAGGGGTTAATAGGAAAGACAGGGACAGGCAGCTTGAGAGGCGGGAAACGGGTACTCGGGGGCACACCTGGAAGTCAAAGATACAGATGAGCCACAGGAGATCAGAAAGTATTTCTTCAGTCTGAGGTGGAGGCAGCAGACTCCATACATAGTTTTAAGAGCAGGTACGATAGAGTCCTCGAGGCTAGAAGGATGTGAATCTGGCAAGTGGCAGGCCAGGAGGCAGGGCCAGGAGCTGCGACTCCACCTCTGCAACCCCCCCCCCTACACACACATATACAAGCTTGGTCCAGCAACTGGCTCCTTGAATTTAACCTGCCAAAGGCAAAGTCATGAAGATCGGGGATGGGCAAAGAAGACAGAAGACAGAGTACAGGCTAGGTGGCCAAAGTCTGCAAACCTCACTCAAGGAAAAGGATCTTGGGGTGAGTATGTTGCCGAGCACATCTCCTGAGGCTCACATCAACCACATAACTGCTGCAGCATATGGGCGTCTGGCAAACCTGAGAATAGTGTTCCGATACCTCAGTAAGAAATCGTTCAGAACTCTGTACACCGTGTACGTCAGGCCCATACTGGAGTATGCAACACCAGTTTGGAACCCACACTGGTCAAGCATGTCAAGAAATTAAGAAAGTACAAAGGTTTGTAAGAAGACTAGTTCCAGAGGGGAGACATGATGACGACATACAAAATATTGCGAGGGATAGATAAGGTGGGCAGAGACAGGATGTTCCAGAGATGGGACACAGACACAAGGGGTCACAATTAGAAATTGATTACTAACAGGAGTCAAAGAGATGTTAGGAAGTATTCATTTAGTTAAAGAGTTGTCAGGAAGTGGAATAGTCTGGCAAGTGACGTAGTGGAGGCAGGAACCATACATAGTTTTAAGACGAGGTATGATAAAGCTCATGGAGCAGGAGAGAGAGGACCTAGTAGCGATCAGTGAAGAGGCGGGGTCAGGAACTATGAATCGACCCCTGCAACCACAAATACGTGGATACAAATAGGTGAGTACACACACACATTATGTTGAGTTTCCATCCAATCATTAAGTACTCACCATCAAGCAACAAGTACTCACCACAAGCAACAAGTACTCACCAACAAGCAACAAGTACTCACCATAGCAACAAGTACTCACCACCGAGCAACAAGTACTCACCACCAAGCAACAAGTACTCACCACCAAGCAACAAGTACTCACCACACAACAAGTATTCACCACCATAGCAACAAGTACTCACCACCAAGCAACAAGTACTCACCACCAACAACAAGTACTCACCACCAAGCAACAAGTACTCACCACCAAGCAACAAGTACTCACCACCAAGCAACAAGTACTCACCACCAAGCAACAAGTACTCACCACCAAGCAACAAGTACTCACCACCAAGCAACAAGTACTCACCACCAAGCAACAAGTACTCACCACAAAGCAACAAGTACTCACCACAAAGCAACAAGTACTCACCACCAAGCAACAAGTACTCACCACCAAGCAACAAGTACTCACCACCAAGCAACAAGTACTCACCACCAAACAAGTACTCACCACAAAGCAACAAGTACTCACCACAAAGCAACAAGTACTCACTACCAAGCAACAAGTACTCACCACCAAACAAGTACTCACCACAAAGCAATAAGTACTCACCACAAAGCAACAAGTACTCACCACAAAGCAACAAGTACTCACCACAAAGCATCAAGTACTCACCACTAAGCAACAAGTACTCACTACCAAGCAACAAGTACTCACCACCAAGCAACAAGTACTCACCACCAATCAACAAGTACTCACCACCAAGCAACAAGTACTCACCACCAAGCAACAAGTACTCACCACCAAGCAACAAGTACTCACCACCAAGCAACAAGTACTCACCACCAAGCAACAAGTACTCACCACAAGCAACAAGTACTCACCACCGAGCAACAAGTACTCACCACCAGCAACAAGTACTCACCACAAGCAACAAGTACTCACCACTACAACAAGTACTCACCACTAAGCAACAAGTACTCACCACTAAGCAACAAGTACTCACCACTAAGCAACAAGTACTCACCACCAAGCAACAAGTACTCACCACCGAGCAACAAGTACTCACCACCAAGCAACAAGTACTCACCACTAAGCAACAAGTACTCACCACCAAGCAACAAGTACTCACCACTAGCAACAAGTACTCACCACTAAGCAACAAGTACTTACCACTAAGCAACAAGTACTCACCACTAAGCAACAAGTACTCACCACCGAGCAACAAGTACTCACCACGAAGCAACAAGTACTCACCACTAAGCAACAAGTACTCACCACTAAGCAACAAGTACTCACCACTAAGCAACAAGTACTCACCACCAAGCAACAAGTACTCACCACTAAGCAACAAGTACTCACCACTAAGCAACAAGTACTCACCACCAAGCAACAAGTACTCACCACCGAGCAACAAGTACTCACCACCAAGCAACAAGTACTCACCACTAAGCAACAAGTACTCACCACTAAGCAACAAGTACTCACCACCAAGCAACAAGTACTCACCACTAAGCAACAAGTGCTCACCACTAAGCAACAAGTACTCACCACCAAGCAACAATTACTCACCACCAATCAACAAGTACTCACCACCAATCAACAAGTACTCACCACCAAGCAACAAGTACTCACCACCAAGCAACAAGTACTCACCACTAAGCAACAAGTACTCACCACTAAGCAACAAGTACTCACCACTAAGCAACAAGTACTCACCACCAAGCAACAAGTACTCACCACCAAGCAACAAGTACTCACCACTAAGCAACAAGTACTCACCACTAAGCAACAAGTACTCACCACAATGCAACAAGTACTCACTACTAAGCAAGAAGTACTCACCACTAAGCAACAAGTACTCACCACTAAGCAACAAGTACTCACCACTAAGCAACAAGTACTCACCACCAAGCAACAAGTACTCACCACTAAGCAACAAGTACTCACCACTAAGCAATACGTACTCACCACTAAGCAACAAGTACTCACCACCAAGCAACAAGTACTCACCACCAAGCAACAAGTACTGACCACCAAGCAACAAGTACTGACCACCAAGCAACAAGTACTCACCACCAAGCAACAAGTACTCACCACCAAGCAACAAGTACTCACCACAAGCAACAAGTACTACCACCAAGCAACAAGTACTCACCACCAAGCAACAAGTACTCACCACCAAGCAACAAGTACTCACCACCAAGCAACAAGTACTCACTACCAAGCAACAAGTACTCACCACCAAGCAACAAGTACTCACCACCAAGCAACAAGTACTTACCACCAAGCAACAAGTACTCACCACCAAGCAACAAGTACTCACCACCAAGCAACAAGTACTCACCACCAAGCAACAAGTACTCACCACCAAGCAACAAGTACTCACCACCAATCAACAAGTACTTACCACCAAGCAACAAGTACTCTCCACCAAGCAACAAGTACTCACCACCGAGCAACAAGTACTCACCACCAAGCAACAAGTATTCACCACCAAGTAACAAGTACTCACCACCAAACAAGTACTCACCACCAAGCAACAAGTACTCACCACCGAGCAACAAATACTCACTATCAAGCAACAAGTACTCAACACCAAGCAACAAGTACTCACCATCAAGCAACAAGTACTCACCACCAAGCAACAAGTACTTACCACCAAGCAACAAGTACTCACCACCAAGCAACAAGTACTCACCACCAAGCAACAAGTACTCACCACCAAGCAACAAGTACTCACCACCAAGCAACAAGTACTCACCACCAAGCAACAAGTACTCACCACCAAGCAACAAGTACTCACCACAAGCAACAAGTACTCACCACCAAGCAACAAGTACTCACCACCAAGCAACAAGTACTCACCACCAAGCAACAAGTACTCACCACTAAGCAACAAGTACTCACCACTAAGCAACAAGTACTCACCACTAAGCAACAAGTACTCACCACTAAGCAACAAGTACTCACCACCAACAACAAGTACTCACCACTAACAACAAGTACTCACCACTAAACAACAAGTACTCACCACCAAGCAACAAGTACTCACCACTAAAGCAACAAGTACTCACCACCAAGCAACAAGTACTCACCACCAAGCAACAAGTACTCACCACTAAGCAACAAGTACTCACCACCAAGCAACAAGTACTCACCACCAAGCAACAAGTACTCACCACCAAGCAACAAGTACTCACCACTAAGCAACAAGTACTCACCACGAGCACAAGTACTCACCACAAGAAACAAGTACTCACCACTAAGCTCAAGTACTAAGAATGTGCGGCCGTGGATTGCACCTTAAGAAAGATAACATGAGGGTTCATTAAAGATAATAATGGCTGGGGGCAAGAGCTCGCGTTCAACGAACAATGTGAACGATGGAGGTGGAAAAGATGGGAAATAAATGAACGCATGGAGAGACAGAGGGTATGAAAAAAGGCTAGGAAAGGCAAAATAGAAAGAGGAAATGAGGCAGGAGAGAGAGGGGAAGAGAGGGGAGGAGAAGAAAAAGACAGAGAGAGAAGAGAGAGAGAGAGAGAGAGAGAGAAAGGAGAGAAGAGAGAGAGAGAGAGAAGGAGAAAAGTGATATAAAGTGAGAGAGATGTATATACAAGTGATATAAGACAGTTATACAAGTGTATATACACAGTGTATATACACAGTGTATATACACAGAATTCCCTTCACAACGTATATGCTCCGAGATGTATACTTTACAGTGTATGCGGTATAAACATGGATATACACTTCTCGGTGTATATACACAGAGATATACAGAGATATATACCTCTGAGTGTATGTTCGCTGCCTCCATCATTAATTACTATCACGCTCAACCTCCGCCTATCTTTGAACACAAATCTTCTACACCTCGGTGCAACGCGTGTGCAACACTGAACAAATTTAACAATGAAGTGTTCAAGGTACAGTTGAACATTACCTTAGAAGAAAGTTACGCAAGTGCGCTCAGATGTCTCGTAGACGGACGTTTAAATGTCTGGTAGATGGGCATTTAAATGTCTAATAGATGGGCATTTAAATGGTGTTCTCCCTTTTGGGGAAGGGGGAGGGAGGAAGGAGTGCGTTGATGCTGGTGATGGCCTCTTGATCCGATAAATTGCAGCCTTTCTCCCATTCCTAGGATCAAAATCACGCTGTAGTAACCCTCTTGGGACTAACTCGTATGGGGATGATGATGATAATCATCTTAATAATAATAATGAAATTAATACTACTAATACTACTACTACTACTACTACTACTACTACTACTACTACTACTACTACTACTACTATACTACTACTACTACTACTACTACTACTACTACTACTAATAATAATACACAATAACTATAACTAACTAATAATGACTATAAAATAATATATTATAATAATAATAATAATAATAATAATAATATAGACCATCAGTGAGTTAGATAAATATTTAGACATCATAGTTAATAACCAGGCTGAGGTTTCAGACCAACCAGGCTGAGGTTTCAGACCAACCAGGCTGAGGTTTCAGACCAACCAGGCTGAGGTTTCAGACCAACCAGGCTGAGGTTTCAGACCAACCAGGCTGAGGTTTCAGACCAACCAGGCTGAGGTTTCAGACCATCCAGGCTGAGGTTTCAGACCAACCAGGCTGAGGTTTCAACCATCCAGGCTGAGGTTTCAACATCCAGGCTGAGGTTTCAGACCATCCAGGCTGAGGTTTCAACCATCCAGGCTGAGGTTTCAGACCAACCAGGCTGAGGTTTCAGACCAACCAGGCTGAGGTTTCAGATCAACCAGGCTGAGGTTTCAGACCAACCAGGCAGTATTTTCACACCATGCAGGCTGAGGTTTCACATCATCCAGGCTGAGGTTTCACATCATCCAGGCTGAGGTTTCACATCATCCAGGCTGAGGTTTCACATCATCCAGGCTGAGGTTTCACATCATCCAGGCTGAGGTTTCACACCATCCAGGCTGAGGTTTCACATCATCCAGGCTGAGGTTTCACATCATCCAGGCTGAGGTTTCACATCATCCAGGCTGAGGTTTCACATCATCCAGGCTGAGGTTTCACATCATCCAGGCTGAGGTTTCACATCATCCAGGCTGAGGTTTCACATCATCCAGGCTGAGGTTTCACATCATCCAGGCTGAGGTTTCACATCATCCAGGCTGAGGTTTCACACATCAGGCTGAGGTTTCACACATCCAGGCTGAGGTTTCACATCATCCAGGCTGAGGTTTCACACCATCCAGGCTGAGGTTTCACATCATCCAGGCTGAGGTTTCACATCATCCAGGCTGAGGTTTCACATCATCCAGGCTGAGGTTTCACATCATCCAGGCTGAGGTTTCACACCATCCAGGCTGAGGTTTCACACCATCCAGGCTGAGGTTTCACATCATCCAGGCTGAGGTTTCACACATCCAGGCTGAGGTTTCACACATCCAGGCTGAGGTTTCACATCATCCAGGCTGAGGTTTCACACCATCCAGGTGAGGTTTCACATCATCCAGGCTGAGGTTTCACATCATCCAGGCTGAGGTTTCACACATCCAGCTGAGGTTTCACACCATCCAGGCTGAGGTTTCACATCATCCAGACTGAGGTTTCAGACCAGCAGGGTAAAACGGATTAAATATCTCAATGAACTCTGCTCAAATGAACAGGGAAAAACGGAAAGCTCCGTTGTTCCCGTTAACAGCGGTTAAAACCCTATTGCACCAGACTTAATTACTAGCTGACCAGAGAGAGAGAGAGAGAGAGAGAGAGAGAGAGAGAGAGGAGAGAAGAGAGAAAGAGAAAGAGAGACATGACTCAACACTTTTCCCAAATGGTGTATATTTTTCCCACGCTGGTGTATTTTTTTCCACGCTGTGGTATTCTTTCCTACGCTGGCCTAGTTTTTTCCCCTCACTATTATTGTATATTTTCTCTTTAGTGTAAAACTTTTTCTCGAATCTTGTTTTTTTCTACGTCGAAAAAAAAGTTTTGGCGCTCAAGTTTATCGAATTTCGTTAATATACAAAAAGTTTTAATTTGGTCTCCTCGTAGTCAAGGCTTTTTGAAGGCAAAGAACTATAGGTCTTTTAGTCTCCCTTCATTAGGATCATTTCTTAGTGGTAGTCAACCTTTCCTTAGAGAAGAGACCTCTTCATTTTTCTATATATATTTAATTCTCTCATTAGATCATTTATGTATAATTCTTATACTTTTATATTCTTTATAATATTATTTTATATATATATATATATATATATATATATATATATATATATATATATATATATATATATATATATATATATATATATCTTAATTCGCAAACAGGCGAAATTATTTACATTGTCTCTACGTCCACAGCAGGACTCGAACCTGCAAACTCTGTATCAGAGTACACAGTACGTTACCACGGTGCCAGGGGTCTAGCTAGTTGTAGAGCTCTCATGGTTTTGAAGAGCTTCAAAAGGGCCAATGGTCTTCGATGGTATTTAAGACGAAATGATGTTGGTGAGCCAAGTACCTATACAGAACTTTTGGATTTGAGTGGGACTTGCACGTGAGTAAATAGAATTATCAAGCTTATTGCTTTGGTAGTATTGAAAACTGGGTTGGGAAAATATTCTCTTAGTGGGATGGATTGTGAAGAACCTGCCTAGTATGGGCAGTGTTTCTCCTTTCTTATGTTCTTATTTTCTACGATCAGCAGCACCACCCTGCCGACCAGCATCACCACCACCCTGCCAACCAGCAGCACCACCACCCTGCCGACCAGCACTGACTGGAATGTAGGTGTTAGCTGGAGTGGAAGTACAAGCAGTGTTCTACACCAGAGTCTGCCGTTCTTCCAGGATGTAATGTTGTTCATCATGGCGGGTGGGGAGCCTAGTGCTGCTGAACACTGAGGATCGAGGCTGTGTCTGGGCTGGGCACTAGGCAAGGATCCTTCCTCTTGATGATGTCGTTGACTTCACTGTGTTAGCGTGACATCCTTTCCACCTTGTACAGTTCAGAAGATGAATTTGTGGATAGGGTCAGGAAGGCGTAGATCCACTGCAATGCTCTGGATCAAGACCTGTGCCTGTCGCAATGTTTATGTACCTATTTATATACGTACCTCTGCGGTTATACACACCGAGAAGTATGTGTTTCTCAGTGTAGATATGCTACGACTTTAACATCTAATTTAGGAATTAAAGTATCCTTAACTGGAGTGAATATGTTAGGCGCAGCGTTAATGGCCCTCGTGTAGGCCATAAGCTTTAAACCTAATTAACCTACTAAACTACACCCGTAAGTTTTTCTATTCGTGTATAATGTAGTTAAAAATCTAAATAAATTCATAAGCCAAGATTTATTCCTGCGGAATTCATGTTGATTTTCTGTTATTAAGTTTTTATCTTGCGCAAGATTTACGAGTTTCGCCTTAATGGTACCACAATTTACCCGTGAAACTGATGTCAGGCTAATAGCCAGATAATTCTCCTCTCATTTCCTTTCTGCTTTTTCGAATACCTGTGTGACGTGGGCCAGTTCATTCTTGCTTGGCACTTTGCCTGCTGTAAAATATCTTTTTCCAATAGCATCATTGCTGGAAATACTGTTTGGTGGCATGAGTGGACGTGTAGCCCCCCAAAAAAATATTTTGGTTATTCCACATTCCACTGTCTAGGTGAATCTTAGTGGTAGAGATAAGTCTGTGTATGTGCTGCCATTCGCAGACTGATGAGCCATAAATCCACAGCATTATGCTGTCTATCGTCCTGTCTATCATAGTTAATTTGTTAGGCCGATACATAATAGGATATATACACCGAGAGGTGTATGTCTCTCAGTGTATATATACTGAAAGTTTACTTTAATCACTACTTTAGGGCTTTGAGTAATCTTGACTTGTTGGCGAGAAACTTTGTGCTCGACGTTCATAACACATAATCACATTCCAGCATGTTATCTTAGCCATCCTTAGTCACGTTCATAACATATAATCACATTCCAGCATGTTATCTTAGCCATCCTTAGTCACGGCTGGGCATTGCTTGTTTAATCCACGTATAAGGAATTCATAGAAGATTCACTTTTAGAGGTAATGAGAGGAGATATATGAAGCTATAAGTGAATGAAGGGAATAAACAAAGATATAAATAAAGTACTGAGGCTGGCGAATCAAGATGTGTGAATCATGTTACTCCGGGATTTTCAAAGTGTGGGCTGGAGGCTGTCAGCTTGTTGCATAGTGAAAGTGTTAGTTGTGTAGGACAAACTGGACTCTCAGACCATCGCTTGCCTCGGCCTGGCTCACACCATGCTAGAATCTGTCCTTCTGTATGGATGTGCTGTTATTATAGCAGTTAGAATGTTCTCATACTTACTCTCACTCTCTAGACTCTATTAACAATTTGGTTTAACTGGGTCATGTCTCTTGCACATAGTGCAGATAACTGTCCAAACGTACTGGTGGTGGGAATATATGTTAAAGCAACAATATGCTCTGCAGTATACTTTATTCCTCATCTTTGACTGACTTACTAATTATGATATAAGTTGGTATCTAGCACTGCCGGGTACTGCAGGCCCGTTGAAAGTACTTGCAACCTTAATTTTAAGACCCTCGTGTAGTCGATAGCTGAACTTGCTGTGTGTGTGTGTGTGTGTGTGTGTGCGATGGGCCTTCTAAGAGAGGGTAATTTCTACATGGCAGTATCTCCGATAGAACGAAAATTCTGAAGCTGTCGAACACACAAGATTTTCAAGTCTTTTTTTGTTTATATCTCTACTGAGCCTCCCGGCTCAATTTGACAGATTAAAATACATCATTCGGGACACCCATCCTGTGTGATGGAATGTGACAGGCAAACACACTTAACATTTATTCCCACGGTGTAAATCTCATACAGAATGGGGTAGCCGCACACTCTTGTTGTATCTAGTCTTGTTAAACACAAAAACTTGTTATTATTTGAGATAAACAGAGTCGTCAGAGACAGAAGGAGAGACGGAGAGATAGCTAGCAAGGAGGGAATAAAGTGAGAGGGCTAACGTGAATTTACATACTAATAGAGACATGATAGGGACTCAATCGTTAGTTACAGACAAGGCAGACATGAACTAGTGTCAGGACACGCATAGAGAGCCAGAGAGCCTAGTGCCTAAGTCAGGCACACGAGAACTATGTAGAGACCGTAAATATAAGAGAATAAATGCCGCAAAACTCCGTCACAGGAGTATAAACCCAAAACGAAAACTGTACGAACGTTTCGGTCAGTCCTGGACCACTGTTCGTCAGTTATTAAATCTGTAAACAAAAGCTGACTAGATGGGCCAATGTCGAGATAAATTACGTTTAGCTCACATGAATAGATTTATACTAACTAATTTTAAGTTATACCTAAAAAAAAGCTAGTGGGTAGACAGGTATAGAAGAGGAAATTGCCGGGGATAAAAACAGGAACTATTTTATTGGTAAGATAGAGTGGCTTGTCCCTGGGTAGAGGGACAGAAGGCGGCCAGACAACACGGACATTCCTGCTGGGTAGCGGCGTATTGGATATCGGAAAGGTACATTGATCGCACGGCTTCATTACCAGCAAGTTTGTATACAAAGAGAGAGAGAGAGAGAGAGAGAGAGAGAGAGAGAGAGAGAGAGAGAGAGAGAGAGAGAGAGAGAGAGAGAGAGAGAGAGAGAGAGAGAGAGAGAGAGAGAGAGGGAGGAAAAAAATGATTTGTCATTTTCGTGATTGTAACTGCGTGTTAGAAGTGAGTTTTATTGTACTGGAGCCCACGTTAGGTGAGTAGCATTCCCACACCTGCTTCCCACACCTGCTTCCCACACCTGCACTCGTGATCACGCGAAGGAACATTAATCTTCAAACAAAGATTTATATTCAATACATCGGACATGAGAATCCCTGGGATGGAATATTTCACATTCCCTTCACGTGTCGCAATGATAAATTTGATTTCACATTCTCCCCCATGATGGACTCACTCTTCATACACTCTTCAAACTGAGATAAATCCAGTAAAGTACGTCAGTATTCCTCTCTCTCTCTTTTCTCCTCTCTCTCTCTCTCTCTCTCTCTCTTTTCTTTTATATATATATATATATATATATATATATATATATATATATATATATATATATATATGGAATATATAAATTCCTCTCTTTGTATAGTGGCGTCAGAACTCCTGTTATTTAACGGACAACAAAAAAAGAAAAATGGAATTTATTGCTCTTTTGGAAGTGTTATTGCGAGTAACATTTGTCGTTGTTGCTTTTGTTGGTGTGTAGTTGTTGCTTTTTGGTTGTTGCTTTTGCAATTTTGTTGTTTTTCTTGTTGTTTGTACTGTTGCGTTTGATGGAACGCGTCTGGGAGAATCCATAGGGAATAAGGGGGAAAATTGAAGCATAGAAGGAGGGAATGAGGAAGCAAGGAAGGGAGGAAGGGGAAGGGATTGAGGGAGGGAGGGAGGGAGGAGGGAGGGAGCGAGGGAGCGAAGGAGAGAATTCTTGCCCTCTTGTCTTTACGGTTCAGTTTGTAAAGGCTCCCTTCCTCACTCTCTCCCTCTCTCCCATGTTCCCTCCCTCCCTCCCTCCCTCCACCACTAGCACCATTGTTATCTTGCCTCCAAGTTCAGCTACCTCGACTAATTAAACTCTTATGGATATCGTGTTATCTTGGGTATCGTGTTATCTTGGGTATCGTGTTATCTTGGGTATCGTGTTATCTTGGGTATCGTGTTATCTTGGGTATCGTGTTATCTTGGGTATCGTGTTATCTTAGATATCATGTTATATTTGGTATCGTGTTATCTTAGTTATCGTGTTATAATGGGTATCGTGTTATTTTGGGTATCGTGCTATATTTGGTATCGTGTTATCTTGGGTATCGTACTATCTTAGATAGCGTGTTGTCTTCAAAACTGTGATATCCTGGAAAGGTTTTATTTTTCCAGGCTTCTCCACAGCTATTGTTTTTCCAGACTGTTCCACAGCTATTGTTTTTCCAGACTCCTCCACAGCTTTAGTGGTTTTTTCCAGACTCCTCCACAGCTATTGTTTTTCCAGACTCCTCCACAGCTATTGTTTTTCCAGCTCCTCCACAGTTATTGTTTTTCCAGGCTCCTTCACAGCTATTGTTTTTCCAGGCTCCTCACAGCTATTGTTTTTCCAGACTCCTCCACAGCTATTGTTTTTCCAGGCTCCTCCACAGCTATTGTTTTTCCAGACTCCTCCACAGCTATTGTTTTTCCGGGCTCCTTCACAGCTATTGTTTTTCCAGGCTCCTCCACAGCTATTGTTTTTCCAGACTCCTCCACAGCTATTGTTCGTTTTCCTATTGAGCTCCTCCACAGCTATTGTTTTTTCCAGATGAACTCCTCCACAGCTATTGTTTTCCAGGCTCCTTCACAGCTATTGTTTGTTTACACATTGTTTTCCAGACTCCTTCACAGCTATTGTTTCGACTCTTCCAGCTATGTTTCAGACTCTCCAGTATGTTCTTTCACAACTCCTCACAGCTATTGTTTATTATATATTTCACTATTGTACTTCCATATTGTTTTATTTAAACTATTGTTTAGCTTTACTTTGTATTCAGAATCCCCACACAGCTATACACATGTATGTATTTATGAATGAAACCAACACACGTAAGTATGCATGTATGAATGAAAAATTACATACTATGGTGTGCATACATGTGTGTATGGAAGATACACACGCATGTGTGTTCCCAGGAACGCATGAATAATTCACATAAAGATATATATACATGAATTCATGAAAAATATACACATCATGAAGATATGTATATATATATATATATATATATATATATATATATATATATATATATATATATATATACAAAATAACCACAGGGGGAGTTGAATGATAGCTCTAGGCCTTTCATGTTGCAATCAACACATCATCAGGAGTTTGCAATGTTGCAGAAATAGAGTACGAAATCCAGGCAAATTCGTACAGGGGGAACGACTCTCTGTACATGTGCGTATTTATTCGTGTGCGTATATACTGTCTGTACGTGGATGAGCGTGTAATAGTTGGTCTGAGAGAGTACTGGTACCTTTAGTTTCTATTAATGGGTAAGCAATCAGCAGCCAGGCCCCTCCAAGTGCCCCTGGGGCTGATCACTTCCTCCCTACTGGCACTCGTTGGCACTCTGATTGCCT
Organism: Cherax destructor; assembly: GCA_009830355.1. Classification (NCBI taxonomy): domain Eukaryota; kingdom Metazoa; phylum Arthropoda; class Malacostraca; order Decapoda; family Parastacidae; genus Cherax; species Cherax destructor. The sequence continues at coordinate 20,535 of WNWK01015881.1, read as the reverse complement.
CGTTGGATCGTTAGCTGGCTGGCTGGACAATACTGCTTGATGAAGGTGAGCGTATCTGCTTGTTGACTCACCTACTGTAGCACTTGATGTAGGTGCCCGTACCTGCTGACTCACCTAACGTAGATATCATTACCTGCTGACTCACCTAACGGAGGCATAAGTACCTGCTGACTCACCTAACGTAGATATCATTGCCTGCTGACTCATCTAACGGAGGTACCAGTACCTGCTGACTCTCCTACTGTAGCACCTGATGAAGGTGCCGGCAACTGCTGACTCACCTGACTTATGAGTCCGTATCTGTTGACTCACCTACTGTAGCACATGATGTAGGTGCCCGTACCTGCTTACTCATCCTAACGTAGATATCATTACCTGCTGACTCACCTAACGTAGATGTCATTACCTGCTGACTCACCCACTGTAGCACCTAATGTTGGTGTCAGTACCTGCTGACTCACCTACTGTAGCACCTGATGTAGGTGTCAGTACCTGCTGACTCTCCTATTGTAGGACGTGCTGTAGAGGCCAGTACCTGCTGACTCACCTACTATAGCACCTGATGTAAGTGTCGGTACCTGCTGACTCACCTGATGTAGGTGTCAGTACCTGCTGACTCACCTACTGTAGCACCTGACGTAGGTGCCAGTATTGGCACCTACTGACACTCCCTCCGCTACACTACAACAATAACAGCCATAGTGAAGGCTCCAATATTTGTGATTACTACTGCTCCTCCTCCTCCATTTTCTTGCCCCTCCTCCACTACCCCCTCCCCTCCCTCCCATCCCTCATCTCTTCTTCCCCTTCCCTCTTCTATTGTGTCCGTATTGATGTCAGAAATGTCTCTTTGTCGGTCCTGGCTCCCTGGCTGTCTGTCTCTCAGTGCCTCTCTCTCAGTCTCTCTCTCTCTCTCTCTCTCTCTCTCTCTCTCTCACGTCATGTCTCCCTGTCTCCTTCCTTCCTCCCTCTCTCCTTCCCTCCTCTCATTCCCTTAAATGCCTTTTTTGCTTGTCTGTCTGTCTGTCTACTCTGAGCCTGTCACTTGTCTTACACTCAAGTTAACCTCAAGTTAACCTCACTGGGGTTACAGTTATTTACTGTCCATTAATTTATTCTCAGAATAGTTCTGTCTATTTATTCAATTCTCATCTTTTCATTCTCCAAACATATATATTTCTATCTATCTGTGTAACTTTAATGGTATTTATTTATCTCTTATCACTGCACCACTAGTGAGGTCGTCACGACCATTCTCTACTGACTTAATCGAATCATACATATTTGCGTGTGTAGATAATTTGTTAAGCTTAAGTCTGTGACTGCACGAGGGTCTTTTAGATTACAAATCACCAAGAATACTGTAATCCCTAAAGCGCGGATTAACGTTAACTCATTGCGTATATACACAAGAGATATTCGCATCACGATGTATATACCCTTTAGGGGTTATCTTTCTAATTGAAATCGAGAGTATTTATGGAAGTCAGTCGAGAGTTCCCAGAGAGACGCATTCGGACTCCGGTGTCTGTGTTTCATGACTGCAGAGTCCTGAGTGGCTATGTAACTGGTTGACTGGCTGTGTGGCTTGCTAACTGGCTGTGTTGCTTGCTAACTGGCTGTGATGACGACCAGTTAACTCCAGGTAACTAGCATCAGTATACCTAATTGAGTGGAAAGCGATTAAGTGAGTGGATGGAAGTTTACTGCAGAGACTGATGGACTGACGCAGCGAGGGAGATGAACACTCAACTGACGTCCAAGTTGAAAGTTGAACTGAGAGAGAGAGAGAGAGAGAGAGAGAGAGAGAGAGAGAGAGAGAGAGAGAGAGAGAGAGAGAGAGAGAGAGAGAACGCTAAAGTCGTCACTGGGTTCCTTCAGGATAGTTGTTGGGATAGAAAAACTGAAAGAACTCTCCCTATCCTTCCTTCAATTCTGCCGGTATTACTACTACTAATACTACTAAAACTACTACTATTACTGCTGCTACTACCACTACTACTATTACTGCTGCTACTATCACTACTACTATTACTGCTACTACTGCTACTACTACTACTATTCTACTACTACTATTACTACTACTGGTATTACTACGTCTGTTAATATTACCATCAACACAAGATGTGTGTGTATCTCAGTGTTGCTGCACTACCAGTGAGGTCGTCACGACCATCCTGCACCACCAGTGAGGTCGTCACGACCATCCTGCACTCACCAGTGAGGTCGTCACGACCATCCTGCACCACCAGTGAGGTCGTCATGACCATCCTGACACCAGTGAGGTCGTCACGACCATCCTGCATCACCAGTGAGGCGTCACGAGATCCGCACCACCAGTGAGGGTCACGACATCCTGCACCACCAGTGAGGTCGTCACGACCATCCCAAGTCGCCCTTCCCTTCAATTATTGTAACTAAGACTCCTATCTCCCAACAGGTAATATAACACATACTACATTATTACTGTTACTCCTATTATGTTTATATCATCACACAGACGCATTGACCCGGCTCTTTATTGCTGCAACTGAGCTAGACTTACTGGTTGCTTGCAACTGGTTCTTCCGTTCGCATTAACTAGGTTACACATCGACACAAGGTTAGATGATATTTCAGACTTGACACCAGTGAGGTCCACGACCATTAATTGACACAGTGAGGGAGACACGAAAGGAGGAGACAGGACACCAATTTGAGAGTCTCCCATCCTACCGTTCTCAGCCATTACGCAGTAGCTCACGACTATCCTGTAAAACTGACTACCTCCCACACCACGTGTCTCACGACCATCTGCACACCAGTACTAGACATCCTGCATACCATGATTCACGACACTGACACTGGGTGTACGCCTCTGCATCACCAGGAGGTGTGACCATCTGCTCACCAGTGAGGTCGTCACGACCATCCTGCACACCAGTGAGGTCGTCACGACCATCCGCACACCAGTGAGGTCGTCACGACCATCCTGCACACCAGTGAGGTCGTACGACCATCCTGCACCACCAGTGAGGTCTCACGACCATCCTGCCACCAGTGAGGTCGTCAGATCTCAAGTGAGGTCGTCACGACCATCCTGCACCACCAGTGAGGTCGTCACGACCATCCTGCACCACAGTGAGGTCTCACGACCATCCTGCACCACCAGTGAGGTCGTCACGACCATCCTGCACCACCAGTGAGGTCGTCACGACCATCCTGCACACATGGCGTCGACCATCACCACCAGTGAGGTCGTCACGACCATCCTGCACCACCAGTGAGTCGTCACGACCATTGCCGTGAGTCCACGACCATCCTGCACCACCAGTGAGGTCTCACGACCATCCTGCACACCAGGAGGTCGTCACGACCATCCTGCACCACCAGTGAGGTCGTCACGCCATCCCACACAGTGAGGTCGTCACGACCATCCTGACACCAGTGAGGTCGTCACGACCATCCTGCACACCAGTGAGGTCGTCACGACCATCCCATCACAGTGAGGTCGTCACGACCATCCTGACCACCAGTGAGGTCGTCACGACCATCCTGCACCACCAGTGAGGTCGTCACGACCATCCTGCACACCAGTGAGGTCGTCACGACCATCCTGCACACCAGTGAGGTCGTCACGACCATCCTGCACACCAGTGAGGTCTCACCATCCTGCACCACCAGTGGGTCGTCACGACCATCCTGACCACCAGTGAGGTCGTCACGACCATCCTGCACACCAGTGAGGTCGTCACGACCATCCTGCACCACCAGTGAGGTCGTCAGACCATCCTGCACACCAGTAGGTCGTCACGACCATCCTGCACCACCAGTGAGTCGTCGACCATCCTGCACACCAGTGAGGTCGTCACGACCATCCTCCACCAGTGAGGTCGTCACGACCATCCTGCACACCAGGAGGTCGTCCGACCATCCTGCACACCAGTGAGTCGTCACGACCATCCTGCATCACCAGTGAGGTCGTCACGACATCCTGCACCACCAGTGAGGTCGTCACGACCATCCTGACACCAGTGAGGTCGTCAGACCATCCTGCACAGTGAGGTCGTCACGACCATCCTGCACCAGGAGGTCGTCACGACCATCCTGCACACCAGTGAGGTCGTCACGACCATCTGCACACCGATCCTGGCCACCACCGTGAGGTCGTCACGACCATCCTGCACACCAGTGAGGTCGTCACGACCATCCTGCACCACCAGTGGGTCGTCGACCATCCTGCCACCAGGAGTCGTCACGACCATCCCACCACCAGTGAGTCGTCCGACCATCCTGCACACCAGTGAGTCGTCACGACCATCCCACACCAGTGAGGTCGTCACGACCATCCACACAGTGAGGTCGTCACGACCATCCTGCACCACCAGTGAGGTCGTCAGACCATCCTGACCACCAGTGAGGTCGTCACGACCATCTGCACCCAGTGAGGTCGTCACGACCATCCTGCACACCAGTGAGGTCGTCACGACCATCCTGCACACCAGTGAGGTCGTCACGACCATCCTGCACCACCGGAGCAGCATCCGCACACCATTGCACCACCATAGTGTCACGACCATCCTGACACAGTGAGGTCGTCACGACCATCCTGCACACCAGTGAGGTCGTCACGCATCCTGCTCACCAGTGAGGTCGTCGACCATCCTGCACACCAGTGAGGCGTCACGACCTCCTGCACACCGTGAGTCCGACCATCCCATCACCAGTGGGTCACCATCCTCACACCATGCGTCACGCCTCGCCCAGTGGGGTCGCGACCATCCTGCACACCAGTGAGGTCGTCACGACCATCCTGCATCACCAGTGAGGTCGTCACGACCATCCTGCATCACCAGTGAGGTCGTCACGACCATCCTGCACCACCAGTGAGGTCGTCACGACCATCCTGCATCACCAGTGAGGTCGTCACGACCATCCTGCATCACCAGTGAGGTCGTCACGACCATCCTGCATCACCAGTGAGGTCGTCACGACCATCCTGCATCACCAGTGAGGTCGTCACGACCATCCTGCACCACCAGTGAGGTCGTCACGACCATCCTGCATCACCAGTGAGGTCGTCACGACCATCCTGCATCACCAGTGAGGTCGTCACGACCATCCAGCATCACCAGTGAGGTCGTCACGACCATCCTGCATCACCAGTGAGGTCGTCACGACCATCCTGCATCACCAGTGAGTCGTCACGACCATCCTGCACCACCAGTGAGGTCGTCACGACCATCCTGCATCACCAGTGAGGTCGTCACGACCATCCTGCATCACCAGTGAGGTCGTCACGACCATCCTGCATCACCAGTGAGGTCGTCACGACCATCCTGCACCACCAGTGAGGTCGTCACGACCATCCTGCACCACCAGTGAGGTCGTCACGACCATCCTGCACCACCAGTGAGGTCGTCACGACCATCCTGCACCACCAGTGTGGTCGTCACGACCATCCTGCACCACCAGTGAGGTCGTCACGACCATCCTGCACCACCAGTGAGGTCGTCACGACCATCCTGCACCACCAGTGAGGTCGTCACGACCATCCTGCACCACCAGTGAGGTCGTCACGACCATCCTGCACCACCAGTGAGGTCGTCACGACCATCCTGCACCACCAGTGAGGTCGTCACGACCATCCTGCTCTCAGAGGATAAAGGAAAAATAAGATCCGGTCCAATTTTTTTTTATTTTCAACTGTTGCAACAGATTGTTAAAGGTCACCCAGCCATGTATCCTGTACTCCAGCCATGTATCCTGTACTCCAGCCATGTATCCTGTACTCCAGCCATGTATCCTGTACCCCAGCCATGTATCCTGCACCCCAGCCATGTAACCTGCACCCCAGCCATGTATCCTGCACCCCAGCCATGTATCACGCACCCGAGCCATGTATCCTGTACCCCAGCCATGTATCCTGTACTCCAGCCAAGTATCCTGTACTCCAGCCATGTATCCTGTACTCCAGCCATGTATCCTGTACCCCAGCCATGTACCCTGTACCCCAGCCATGTATCCTGTACCCCAGCCATGTATCCTGTACTCCAGCCATGTATCCTGTACTCCAGCCATGTATCCTGTACTCCAGCCATGTAACCTGCACCCCAGCCATGTATCCTGCACCCCAGCCATGTATCCTGCACCCCAGCCATGTATCCTGCACCCGAGCCATGTAACCTGCACCCCAGCCATGTATCCTGCACCCCAGCCATGTATCCTGCACCCGAGCCATGTATCCTGTACCCCAGCCATGTATCCTGCACCCCAGCCATGTAACCTGCACCCCAGCCATGTATCCTGCGCCCCAGCCATGTATCCTGCACCCGAGCCATGTATCCTGTACCCAGCCATGTATCCTGCACCCCAGCGATGTAACCTGCACCCCAGCCATGTATCCTGCACCCCAGCCATGTATCCTGCACCCGAGCCATGTATCCTGTACCCCAGCCATGTATCCTGCACCCCAGCCATGTAACCTGCACCCCAGCCATGTATCCTGCACCCCAGCCATGTATCCTGCACCTGAGCAATGTATCCTGTACCCCAGCCATGTATTCTGCACCCCAGCCATGTAACCTGCACCCCAGCCATGTATCCTGCACCCCAGCCATGTATCCTGCACCCGAGCCATGTATCCTGTACCCCAGCCATGTATCCTGCACCCGAGCCATGTATCCTGCACCCCAGCCATGCATGCTATACCCCAGCTATGTATCCTGCACCCAGCCGTGCATGCTATACCCCAGCCATGTATCCTGCACCCCAGCCATATATCCTGCACCCCAGATATATATCCTGCACCCCAGTCATGTATCCTGCACCCCAGCCATGTATCCTGCACCCCAGCCATGTATCCTGTACCCCAGCCATGTGACCTGCACCCCAGCCATGCATGCTGCACCCCCAGCAATGTATCCTGTACCCCAGCCATGTATCCTGCACCCCAGTCATGTATCCTGCACCCCAGCCATGTAACTTGCACCCCAGCCATGCATGCTATACCCCAGTTATGTATCCTGCACTCCAGCCATGTATGCTATACCCCAGCTATGTAACCTGCACCCCAGTTATGTATCCTGCACTCCAGCCATGTATCCTGCACCCCAGCCATGTATCCTGCACACCAGGCATGTATCCTGCACCCCAGCCATGTATCCTGCACCCCAGCCATGTATCCTGTACCCCAGCCATGTATCCTAAACCCCAGCCATGTATCATGCACCCCAGCCATGTATCATGCACCTCAGCCATGTATTCTGGACCCCAGCCATGTATCCTGCACACCAGGCATGTATCCTGTACCCCAGCCATGTATCCTAAACCCTAGCCATGTATCATGCACCCCAGCCATGTATCATGCACCTCAGCCATGTTTTCTGCACCCCAGCCATGTATCCTGTACCCCAGCCTTGTATCCTGCACCCCAGGCATGTATCCTGTACCCCAGCCATGTATCCTACACCCGAGCCATGTATCCTGTACCCCAGCCATGTATCTTGCACCCCAGCCATGTAACCTGCACCCCAGCCATGTATCCTGCACCCCAGCCATGTATCTTGCACCCGAGCCATGTATCCTGTACCCAAGCCATGTATCCTGCACCCGAGCCATGTATCCTGCACCCCAGCCATGTATGCTATACCCCAGCCATGTATCCTGCACCCCAGCCATGCATGCTATACCCCAGCCATGTATCCTGTACCCCAGCCATGTGACCTGCACCCCAGCCATGTATGCTGCACCCCCAGCAATGTATCCTGTACCCCAGCCATGTATCCTGCACCCCAGTCATGTATCCTGCACCCCAGCCATGTAACTTGCACCCCAGCCATGCATGCTATACCCCAGCCATGTATCCTGCACTCCAGCCATGTATGCTATACCCCAGCTATGTAACCTGCACCCCAGTTATGTATCCTGCACTCCAGCCATGTATCCTGCACCCCAGCCATGTATCCTGCACACCAGGCATGTATCCTGCACCCCAGCCATGTATCCTGCACCCCAGCCATGTATCCTGTACCCCAGCCATGTATCCTAAACCCCAGCCATGTATCATGCACCCCAGCCATGTATCATGCACCTCAGCCATGTATTCTGGACCCCAGCTATGTATCCTGCACACCAGGCATGTATCCTGTACCCCAGCCATGTATCCTAAACCCTAGCCATGTATCATGCACCCCAGCCATGTATCATGCACCTCAGCCATGTATTCTGCACCCCAGCCATGTATCCTGTACCCCAGCCTTGTATCCTGCACCCCAGGCATGTATCCTGTACCCCAGCCATGTATCCTGCACCCGAGCCATGTATCCTGTACCCCAGCCATGTATCTTGCACCCCAGCCATGTAACCTGCACCCCAGCCATGTATCCTGCACCCCAGCCATGTATCTTGCACCCGTGCCATGTATCCTGTACCTAAGCCATGTATCCTGCACCCGAGCCATGTATCCTGCACCCCAGCCATGCATGCTATACCCCAGCCATGTATCCTGCACCCCAGTCATGCATGCTATACCCCAGCCATGTATCCTGCACCCCAGCCATGCATGCTATACCCAAGCCATGTACCCTGCACCCCAGCCATGCATGCTATACCCCAGCCATGTACCCTGCACCCCAGCCATGCATGCTATACCCCAGCCATGTATCCTGCACCCCAGCCATGCATGCTATACCCCAGCTATGTACCCTGCACCCCAGCCATGCATGCTATACCCCAGCCATGTATCCTGCACCCCAGCCATGCATGCTATACCCCAGCCATGTATCCTGCACCCAGCCGTGCATGCTATACCCCAGCCATGTATCCTGCACCCCAGCCATATATCCTGCACCCCAGCCATATATCCTGCACCCCAGTCATGTATCCTGCACCCCAGCCATGTATCCTGCACCCCAGCCATGTATCCTGTACCCCAGCCATGTAACATGCACCCCAGCCATGTATGCTGCACCCCAGCAATGTATCCTGTACCCCAGCCATGTATCCTGCACCCCAGTCATGTATCCTGCACCCCAGCCATGTAACTTGCACCCCAGCCATGCATGCTATACCCCAGCCATGTATCCTGCACCCCAGCCATGTATGCTATACCCCAGCCATGTAACCTGCACCCCAGTTATGTATCCTGCACTCCAGCCATGTATCCTGCACCCTAGCCATGTATCCTGCACACCATGCATGTATCCTGCATCCCAGCCATGTATCCTGTACCCCAGCCATGTATCCTGCACCCCAGGCATGTATCCTGTACCCCAGCCATGTATCCTAAACCCTAGCCATGTATCATGCACCCCAGCCATGTATCCTGCACCCGAGCCATGTATCCTGTACCCCAGCCATGTATCCTGCACCCGAGCCATGTATCCTGCACCCCAGCCATGTATCCTGCACCCGAGCCATGTATCCTGTACCCCAGCCATGTATCCTGCACCCGAGCCATGTATCCTGCACCCCAGCCATGCATGCTATACCCCAGCCATGTATCCTGCACCCAGCCGTGCATGCTATACCCCAGCCATGTATCCTGCACCCCAGCCATATATCCTGCACCCCAGATATATCCTGCACCCCAGTCATGTATCCTGCACCCCAGCCATGTATCCTGCACCCCAGCCATGTATCCTGTACCCCAGCCATGTGACCTGCATCCCAGCCATGTATGCTGCACCCCCAGCAATGTATCCTGTACCCCAGCCATGTATCCTGCACCCCAGTCATGTATCCTGCACCCCACCTATGTAACTTGCACCCCAGCCATGCATGCTATACCCCAGTTATGTATCCTGCACTCCAGCCATGTATGCTATACCCCAGCTATGTAACCTGCACCCAGTTATGTATCCTGCACTCCAGCCATGTATCCTGCACCCCAGCCATGTATCCTGCACACCAGGCATGTATCCTGCACCCCAGCCATGTATCCTGCACCCCAGCCATGTATCCTGTACCCCAGCCATGTATCCTAAACCCCTGCCATGTATCATGCACCCCAGCCATGTATCATGCACCTCAGCCATGTATTCTGGACCCCAGCCATGTATCCTGCACACCAGGCATGTATCCTGTACCCCAGCCATGTATCCTAAACCCTAGCCATGTATCATGCACCCAGCCATGTATCATGCACCTCAGCCATGTTTTCTGCACCCCAGCCATGTATCCTGTACCCCAGCCTTGTATCCTGCACCCCAGGCATGTATCCTGTACCCCAGCCATGTATCCTACACCCGAGCCATGTATCCTGTACCCCAGCCATGTATCTTGCACCCCAGCCATGTAACCTGCACCCCAGCCATGTATCCTGCACCCCAGCCATGTATCTTGCACCCGAGCCATGTATCCTGTACCCAAGCCATGTATCCTGCACCCGAGCCATGTATCCTGCACCCAGCCATGTATGCTATACCCCAGCCATGTATCCTGCACCCCAGCCATGCATGCTATACCCCAGCCATGTATCCTGTACCCAGCCATGTAACATGCACCCCAGCCATGTATGCTGCACCCCAGCAATGTATCCTGTATCCCAGCCATGTATCCTGCACCCCAGTCATGTATCCTGCACCCCAGCCATGTAACTTGCACCCCAGCCATGCATGCTATACCCCAGCCATGTATCCTGCACCCCAGCCATGTATGCTATACCCCAGCCATGTAACCTGCACCCCAGTTATGTATCCTGCACTCCAGCCATGTATCCTGCACCCTAGCCATGTATCCTGCACACCAGGCATGTATCCTGCATCCCAGCCATGTATCCTGTACCCCAGCCATGTATCCTGCACCCCAGGCATGTATCCTGTACCCCAGCCATGTATCCTAAACCCTAGCCATGTATCATGCACCCCAACAATGTATCATGCACCTCAGCCATGTATTCTGCACCCCAGCTATGTATCCTGTACCCCAGCCTTATATTTTGCATTCAAGCCATGTATTTTTACACCATCCATAAATGCTGTATCCCAGCCATGTATCCTGCACCCCAGCCATGTATCCTGTACCCCAGCCATGTATCCTGCACCCCAGCCATGTATCCTGTACCCCAGCCATGTATCCTGCACCCCAGCCTTGTATTTTGCATTCAAGCCATGTATTTTGTACCCCAGCCATACATGCTGTACCCCAGCCATGTATCCTGCACCCCAGCCATGTATCCGGTACCTCAGCCTTGTATCCTTCACCCCACCCTCTTATCTCTCACCCCAGTCTGGTATCTCACACCCCAGTCTGGTATCTCACACCCCAGTCTGGTATCTCTCACCCCAGTCTGGTATCTCTCACCTCAGTCTGGTATCTCTCACCCCAGTCTGGTATCTCTCACCCCAGTCTGGTATCTCTCACCCCAGTCTGGTATCTCTCACCCCAGTCTGGTATCTCTCACCCCAGTCTGGTATCTCTCACCCCAGTCTGGTATCTCTTACCCCAGTCTGGTATCTCTCACCCCAGTCTGGTATCTCTCACCCCAGTCTCGTTTCTCCCACAATATTTTTGCTCCTTACTTAATAAAGAATTCTTTTAAGAAGTGAGTTTTCATGATCTGTGTCTCTCTCTTTATTCTTTCTCTCTCTCTCTCACTACATTTAATATTGTTGCCTCCTCCTCCTCGCTTGGTTTTGTAGTTCGTTTTCAAAAGGTTTACTCTTCATTACCTGTTAACAGAATATTTATTACCTATTAACAGGTATTATTACCTGTTAACAGGTATTATAACCTGTTAACAGAGTTATTATTACATGCGTTATCCTCAGTCCCCGTCAACTGACCTTCCTCTTGCTTCCTCATCTGGCAGAACTTTCAGACAACCGTCTGCGTTGGTCCAATCAACTTTAATTATAGTATCATTGTTGCCCGTAATTGATTTCGTTATTCACCTGGCATAACTTTCCCTGTTATCGTCTGGCTGGTCTATACGAACTTCTACTTAGCAATTATTGCTGTAATCAGATTTTGGTTAATCTGTAGCATGTACCTGTTGCTCTTTCCCCCTCCTCCCCTCCCCACACACCTCATGTAACTTATTGGCAGGTAGATACAAGGTAGAAAGAACACAGGTAACGAGGGGAAGGTCGAAGAGGCTGGGATTCGGGAATGTAGTGTTAGAGTTTGCTGCTGACGTTTGTGAGTAAAGGAGAGTGGGTGCGAGTGGGAAGAGAAATGACTGGTGGAATGATGAAATAAATAGGATTATAAGAAAAGACATAAAGTTAGCATGTGTGAGCTTTTTATAGCGATTATGGGGATTAAAGAAGAGGTGAAAATAGTAGTGAGGTAGTGTAGAGGAGGCAATGCGAGAGTGGGTGAGGGCTCGTCAACAACTTTGACCGAGATTAGGAAAAAGTTTTGGAGTGAGATTATTAAGTGAAGGAAGCCTAAGGGAACAACTGGTCTTAGATGGGGAGATGAAGGTTCTGAGAAGATGGAGGGAATATTTCGAGTTATTGAATATTAATGAAGAAAGGGAGACAGCTATTTGTTGAATTGGGCAGGGAGGTATGACATGTTTTTGGAGTGAGGTAGAAGCCGTTGTGAATGTGGGTGAGGTGTGCGAGGCAATGGTTAGAATGTAATTGGGGAAAAGCAACTATAGCTGGGGCTATAGTTTTGGAGAGGTACGTGTATTTATTCAAAAGGTAGGGTTCCTAGGAACTAGCAAGGAGCGTCCATAGTTCATTTATATAAAGAAAGAGGGAATAAAAAAAGAGTGTAAGAATTATAGGGAACTGAGTCTATTAAGTATACTAGTAGTTATTATTGAAAGAATTAAGAGTCAGATAGAAAATAGGATTGTAAAGGAGCAGGAAGGATTTAGAAAGATTAGAGGATGTGTAGATAAAGTGTAAATATTAAAGAATATTTGAAAACAACACTTAAATGAAGGTAATGGTCTGATTTGTTATGGATTAAGAAAAAACACATGATAGTTCAGCAGATATTGCGTATATATAGAATAGATGGTAGTTACTTAGAGCAGTAAAGAGTTTTTATGAGATACTGAGGCTCAGGATAAAGTATGTATCAGAGAGGGAGATTATT
>WNWK01015881.1:0-5000 GCA_009830355.1 Cherax destructor | reverse complement strand
CTTAGCTCCGGGACTAGTCTTGTTGTAAACCTTTGCACTTTCTCGAGCTTCTTCACGTGCTTAGCTAGATGTGGGTTCCAAACTGGTGCTGCATACTCCAGTATGGGCCTAACGTACACAGTGTACAGGGTCCTGAACGATTCTTTATTAAGATGTCGGAATGCTGTTCTTAGGTTTGCTAGGCGCCCGTATGCTGCAGCAGTTATTTGGTTGATGTGCGCCTCAGGAGATGTGCCTGGTGTTATACTCACCCCAACGTCTTTTTCCTTGATTGAGGTTTGCAGTTTCTGGCCCCCTAGGCTGTACTCCGTCTGCGGTCTTCTTTGCCCTTCCCCAATCTTCATGACTTTGCACTTGGTGGGGTTGAACTCCAGAAGCCAATTGCTGGACCAGGCTTGCAGCCTGTCCAGATCACTTTGTAGTTCTGCCTGCCCTGTGTGTGTGTTAGTTACCATTTTGTCCTAGGCACATGTCAATTAGACACTAGGCCTGTTGTATATATGTGTGTGTGTGTATGTGTATGTAAGGAAACACTTCGAAATGTTTCTGCCCCACCGGGAATTGAACCAGGCCCCTCCGTGCGTGAAGCAAGAGCTTTACCCACTATGCCACCGGGGGCTGTGTGTGTGTGTGTGTGTGTGTGTGTGTGTGTGTGCGTGAGAGTGTGTGTGCGTGTGTGTGTGTGCGTGAGTGTGTGTGTGTACTCACCTAATTGTGGTTGCAGGGTCGAGACTCAGCTCCTGGCCCCGCTACTGGGTCTCTGCTCTCCCTGCTCCATGAGCTTTATCATACCTCGTCTTAAAACTATGTATGGTTCCTGCCTCCACTATATCTTTCTCTAGACTATTCCACTTCCTGACTACTCTGTGGCTGAAGAAATGCTTCCTAACATCCCTTTGACTCATCTGAGTCTTCAGCTTCCAGTTGTGTCCCCTTGTTTCTGTGTTCCTCCTCTGGAACATCCTGTCCCTGTCTACCTTGTCGATTCCCCAGTATTTTGTAGGTCGTTATCATGTCTCCTCTGACCCTTCTTTCCTCCAGTGTTGTTAGTCCTATTTCCCTCAACCTTTCTTCATAGGACAGACCCCTGAGTTGTGGAACTAACCTTGTCGCAAACCTTTACACTTTCTCTAGTTTCTTTACGTGCTTGACCAGGTGTGGGTTCCAGATTGGTGCTGCATATTCTAGTATGGGCCTGACGTACACGGTGTACAGTGTCTTGAACGATTCCTTGTTAAGGTAACGGAACGCTGATCTTAGGTTTGCCAGTCGCCCATATGCTGCCGCAGTTATCTGGTTGATGTGTGCCTCCGGAGACGTGCTTGGCGTTATACTCACCCCAAGGTCTTTCTCCTTTGCCGAGGTTTGTAGTCTTAGTCCGCCTAGCCTGTACTCTGTCAGCGGTCTTCTTTGCCCTTCTCCGATCTTCATGACTTTGCATTTGGTGGGATTGAATTCGAGAAGCCAGTTGCTAGACCAGATGTCAAGCTTGTCCAGGTCTGTTTGAAGTCCTGCTTGGTCCTCTTCCGATGTGATTCTCCTCATTAATTTCACATCATCTGCGAACAGAGACACTTCTGAGTCTATCCCATCCGTCATGTCATTTACATATACCAAGAATAACACTGGTCCTAGGACTGACCCCTGCGGTACGCCGCTCGTCACAGGCGCCCACTGTGATACCTCATCACGCACCATGACCCGTTGTTGCCTCCCTGTGAGGTATTCCCTGATCCATTCCAGTGCCCTTCCTGTTATACATGCTTGTTCTTCCAACTTCTTTACTAATCTCATGTGAGGAACTGTGTCGAAGGCCTTCCTGCAGTCCAGGAAAATGCAATCAACAAACCCTTCTCTCTCTTGCCTTGTGTAAGTTAGTTAGTTTAGTTACCATTTTGTCCTAGGCACATGTCGATTAGACACTAGGCCTGTTGTATATATGTGTGTGTGTGTGTAACGAAACACTTCGAAATGTTTCGGCCCCGCCGGGAATTGAACCTGGGCCCTCCGTGCGTGAAGCAAGAGCGCTAGCCACCATGCCATCGGGGCGTGTGTGTGTGTGTGCGTGTGTGTGTGTGTGTGCGTGTGTGCGTGTGTGCGTGTGTGTGTGTATGTGTGTGTGTGTGCGTGTGTGCGTGTGTGTGTGTATGTGCGTGTGTGTGTGTGTGTGTGTGTGTGTGTGTGTGTGTGTGTGTGTGTGTGTGTGTCGTAGTGTATGTGTGCGTGTGTGTGTGTGTGTGTGTGTGTGTGTGTGTGTGTGTGTTTGTGTGTGTGTTTGTATGTTTGTTTGTGTGTGTGTGTGTGTGTGTGTGCGTGCGAGTGTGCGCCACCTGCTGGTAACATTGATCTAAACACCTGGGTCGCCTCTACTATTTATACCAGCGAGGAAAAAAACACGGTGTAAGTCTCTTCGTGTGAGTCTCTGTTCACAGCTCCAGCTTACCACTTTTCTGGGGTGCACACGGGCACACACACACACACACACACACACACACACACACACATCGTGAGTGGTTTGATAAATGCACTAGACCATTGTGGAGTGAGGTGTAGTCTTGTTGATACAGAGACGTCCCCCAAGAGAGCCTCCTCTTTCCTCTCAAATATATATATATGTATATAACGGCTTCAGGATGAGCGAGAAGTTAGGGGAGATATGATCATGGTGTCCAAGATACTCTTGACCCTAACCAGGGACCATCCTCACGAACACTTTACAAACATTTCACAATTCATATACTTGTTTTTTTCCACACAGCCTAGAATACTTGATCAGGTATATACACCGAGAGGTGTATATCTCTCAGTGTATATACACCGAGAGGTGAATATCTCTCAGTGTATATACACCGAGAGGTGCATATCTCTCAGTGTATATACACCGAGAGGTGTATATCTCTCAGTGTATATACACCGAGAGGTGATATCTCTCAGTGTATATACACTGAGAGGTGCATATCTCTCAGTGTATATACACCGAGAGTGCATATCTCTCAGTGTATATACACTGAGAGGTAATATATCTCTCAGTGTATATACACCGAGAGGTCATATCTCTCAGTGTATATACACGAGATGTATATCTCTCAGTGTATATACACCGAGAGGTGCATACTCTCAGTGATATACACCGAGAGGTGAATATCTCTCAGTGTATATACACTGAGAGGTGTATATCTCTCAGTGTATATACACCGAGAGGTGCATATCTCTCAGTGTATATACACCGAGAGGTGTATATCTCTCAGTGTATATACACCGAGAGGTGTATATCTCTCAGTGTATATACACCATGAGGTGCATATCTCTCAGTGTATATACACCGAGAGGTGCATATCTCTCAGTGTATATACACTGAGAGGTGTATATCTCTCAGTGTATATACACCGAGAGGTGCATATCTCTCAGTGTATATACACCGAGAGGTGCATATCTCTCAGTGTATATACACCGAGAGGTGCATATCTCTCAGTGTATATACACCGAGAGGTGCATATCTCTCAGTGTATATACACCGAGAGGTGTATATACACTGAGTATTTTAGGTATTAAAGTATTCTTGGCCAGAACAAAAGCTTTTTCTGTCTACATACTGATATATGATATAGCCCAAGAAGCAGACAGAAAAACAGACAGACAGACTGACAGGTAGACAGACTAACAGACAGACAAGTGACAAAAAAAAAACAACTTCCCTCCGGGAAAGCGAGACGTGTTCGTTACTGGAATATATTTGAGTCAGACTCTACGCTGAAACCGATATTTGCCTCTGAGTGACAGACTGACAGACAGACAGGCAATCAGACCAGCCAATAACCTTCTGACATTTTTACATTATGAAAGGATGGGGGAGGGGAGGGGGTCAGTTAGACTGAGAAGGAGAGGGACACACACGCACACACACACACAGGGAGAGAGAGGACACGGATAGAGAGAAAGAGAGAGACATAGAGAGGAGATGGAAGGAGGGAGAGAGACAGAGAGAGAGTAGGGAGGGAGAGACACTTAGCAAGAATGACTGAGAAACTTGAGGACATGCAAATGAGGAGGAAGAATAAAGGCGGAGAAAGGAGAAATTGTGATAATTTGTGGAGAACTATATATATATATATATATATATATATATATATATATATATATTTCAACAAGTCGGCCGTCTCCCACCGAGACAGGGTGACCCAAAAGAAAGAAAATCCCCAAAAGAAAATACTTTCATCATCATTCAACACTTTCACCTCACTCATACATAATCACTGTCTTTGCAGAGGCGCTCAGATACGACAGCTGAGAAAGTCCCTCCCAGCTGTCACTATCCCAGACCCCTCCTTTAAAGTGCAGGCATTGTACTTCCTATTTCCAGGACTCAAGTCCAACTAAATCAATTAACTGGTTTCCCTGAATCCCTTCACAAAATGTTACCCTGCTCACACTCCAACAGATCGTCATGTCCCAAAACCATTCGTCTCCATTCACTCCTATCTAACACGCTCACACATGCTTGCTGGAAGTCCAAGCCCCTCGCCCACAATACCTCCTTTACCCCTTCCCTCCAACCTTTTCTAGGACGACCCCTACCCCCTTCCTTCCCCTACAGATTTATACGCTCTCCAAGTCATTCTACTTTGATCCATTCTCTCTAAATGACCAAACCACCTCAACAACCCCTCTTCAGCCCTCTGACAAATACTTTTAGTAACTCCACCTTCTCCTAATTTACACATTCCGAATTTTCTGCATAATATTTACACCACACATTGCCCTTAGACAGGACATCTCCACTGCCTCCAGCCTCCTCCTCGCTGCAGCATTTACAACCCATGCTTCACACCCATATAAGAGTGTTGGTACCACTATACTTCCATACATTCCCTTCTTTGCCTCCATGGATAACGTAAATATATATAAATAATAAATATATATAACGTAAATATATATATATATATATATATATATATATATATATATATATATATATATATATATATATATATATACATAAT
>WNWK01015880.1:40000-46497 GCA_009830355.1 Cherax destructor | reverse complement strand
TACTGCTTAGGCATCAGACCTACTAGCACAAGCTAGTTGTGTCCAACTCACACCTACTCACACCCACTCATGTATTTATCCAATCAACACAACGTTTGTTACACTCATCCACGACTTATTATCAAACAGTGCTTTCCTATATCCTTCCTGATCTGAATTTTCCACTTAAACCATTGCTGCGAGTCCGCTGTGATATTTTTAGCACGCTATTTACATTTCCTTTATTTATTCCTGTTTTCCATTTATGCACCTCAAACATAGAAAACGGGAATAAATAAAGGGAATGAAAATATCGTGCTAAAAATATCTAGTCAAGACAGGACTCGCTGCAATGGTTCTAAGTTGGAAAAATTTAGATTCTGGAAGGATATAGGAAAGCACTGGTTTAGTAATAGAGTTGTGGATGAGTGGAACAAACTCCCGAGTACCGTCATTGTGAGTTCTTATGTATAATGCATATGTTGGTCATGCCGTCTCTACTAAATATATGTTTTTCATGTCTCAGGCAGGTAAGATTGAAGCGGTTCAAGTATGCTCTCAAGATTTCGCAAGGAAAATACCAGACAATTTAGAATAGGATACCAAACTGATACGTATACATTTTAGTAAAAATCCGAATCTTCCATGGAGCTTAGGGGAAGAAAAATAACCTATCAACTACTTTAGTTTATCTACTAAACGTTCATCCTAATTGCTAAATTTACTTCATATTAATGAACTGAAATAAATATTACCTCCAATTAGTTGAATATTTCAATATAATAAAGAACAATACAATGAAGTATTTTCCTCATAGTCGTCTGGTAAAGATGGGTTTAGACATTTTAGTGTACTGTTCAGTGACACGATACATCATTTTGAGACACGCACTCTAACTTGTTAAATGTTGAAACATGGAAACTCTCTGTCATCTGTTATTGGTCGCAGACAGTAGTGGCGGCAGACAGTATTGCTGCTGACACCACTGAGGTCTAAACAACCCGCAGAAGTAACATTAACTGCACACTGTCAATACCATTTTTTGAGTGTGTGGACCCGTGAGCCTCGCGTATCCTTAAAACAGTCCCACTGACCCTCGTTGACGATCAATGAAAACCTGATGTAAATTGTTTATTAATCATCTGGTCATTGAAGCCTCCTGTGCGGACCTGTCAACTTCAAAAACTGAGATTTTTTCCAGTGGCAGCAACTTTTGATTAAGAAATTTACACAATTTGGATAAAAAATTATTCGTTTGGCGTGAACAGTTGGGAGTTGACAATCAGCAGTTGATTTCCGCTGGATTGTATTGAACACATTTCACCGTCAGTGTGAAGCTAAGTCAAGAATATGAATCTGGTGTTGTTGTGGTGGTTCCTGACGACTGTCCAGCAAGCTCTCGGGGAGAACCTTCAGTTATGGCGAAGCGTCACCGTCGAGTCTTCATGGTTCATCAGCAATGTTACGCAGCAGAACTATACTCTAGTCCCCATGAGGTGTGCCTGGACATGTGCATCCCTGAACTGGTGTAGTCTCTGGTGCCACGACGGAGTTCTCGGCTGCCAGGTCACTAACCTCATCGTCTCTGGATCCCACCAAACCAACCAGACCACTAACGTCCGTTTCTGCTATACTGCTCACTCCCTCCTCCCTGAGTACGCTTTCGGAGCCTCTATTACCTCGACAGCGACAGCGCCTGCAGACTCTACTAGAGTACCCAGCAACCTCATTGACGGAGTCTACAACTTGATTGAGAACAGTTGTTTTCGCACATCCTATGCATTTCAACCCTGGTTCCTCTTAAATTTAAAACGTCCTGTATATGTAAGTATGGTCCTCCTGATCGCCCAAAATAATAATTACGCAAAATCACAGTTTCTGAACATCGAGGTGAGGGTAGGAAGCACTCAGCAAGCAGGAAACTTCACATCATACACACTGCTGGGAACATTCCCCGGACCAGGAGGGGTTGGTCAGAGAGTAACCTTGAAGTCATCACAACCCATTCTCGGGCAGTACGTCTCTGTGCAGACCATGTCAACTATATACTTCCTTGTCTGTCACATAGAAATAAACTAGAAGAGATAATGACAGTGGTTAGATATGGTGTCTCACTCCTTACAGACTAAACTCATTTACACTAATCTTCATCACTTCCATTTTAAAGATTGCAAACTTAACAAGTGTTTTTTGCATCACGATCAACTGTGCAATGTCCGCATCGTGTCACTACCGCAAATAAACAACAGAAAAATTCTTGCACACCTAAACAAAACAAGGAAATTTGAAGGAGAAAATGCTAAAATAAAATAAATATTGAGTTCAATCCAAATTTTTTATTGTTGTGATGCAGTATTCACAGAGAACAATGTCAGCCAGTTACACCAGTCACCAGTCCCCAGTCACCAGTCAGTCACTTGTCTAAGTCATCAATCAAGAACGTGTCAGTCAACTGTTCCTTTGAGAACATAATAGACTTTATTCCTTTTGGACTTTTCACAGGCATTTCCAGACAAATCTCGTCCATCCACCAGCTAAAATATTGGTCATATATTGAAATAAGCTTTTGCAAGCCTAATAATATTAATAACGTTAGGATCTGAAGTTTCTTCAGATTATGATTTCACGTCCAAATGTACCCAAGAATGCATCACCATAACTATAGATATTAAAATTATAATTCATTACGTTTCAGAACTAAAATATTAACTCTTAATATATTTTGAGAGTTTGCACAGGTGTACTTTATCTCACTTTATCATTATTATATGTCTAATATTTTCGACAAATATGGTTTAATTATTTCAAAACTCTGTTTAAGTAATACAGATCTTGGCACTGTTTATATTTCTCAACACTCTTTTGATTTAATGTTATTTCTAAGCAACACAGCAAACATTCAGTTATATATTTTTGGGGTCCACCGTTGAAGACACTGCAAGACTCCAAGCAGACATAAACCAAATCTTTAAATGGGCTGTAGAAAACAATATGAAGTTCAATGATGAGAAATTTCAATTACTCAGATACGGAAAACGTGAAGAAATTAAAATCTCATCGGAGTACAAAACTAATTCCAACCACACAAATAGAGCGAAAAACTAATGTCAAAGACCTGGGAGTGATCATGTCAGAGGATCTCACCTTCAAGGACCATAACACCGTAGCAATTGCATCTGCTAGAAAAATGACAGGATGGATAATGAGAACCTTCAAAACCAGGGATTCCAAGTCCATGTTGACACTTTACAGATCGCTTGTTCTATCTAGGCTGGAATATTGCTGCACACTAACTGCACCTTTCAAGGCACGTGAAATTGCTGACCTTGAAAATGTGCAGAGAACCTTCACGGCACGCATAACCGCGATAAACCACCTCAATTACTGGGAATGCTTGAAGTTCCTAAACCTGTACTCTCTAGAACGCAGACGGGAGAGATACATTATTATATACACATGGAAAATTCTCGAGGGATTAGTACCAAACTTGCACACGAAAATCACTCCCTACGAAAGCAAAAGACTCGGCAGGCGATGTAACATCCCCCCAATGAAGAGCAGGGGTGCCACTAGCATGTTGAGGGACAACACAATAAGTGTCAGGGGCCCAAGATTGTTCAACTGCCTCCCAGTATACATCAGGGGGATTACCAACAAACCCCTGGCTCTCTTCAAGCAGGCACTGGACAGGCACCTAAAGTCGGTGCCTGACCAGCCAGGCTGTGGTTCGTACATTGGACTGCGTGCGGCCAGCAGTAACAGCCTGGTTGATCAGGCTCTGGTCCAACATGAGGCATGGTCACAGACCGGGCCGCGGGGGCGTTGATCCCTGGAATTCTCTCCAGGTAAACTCCAGGTAACAGATGTTACATAGGCAGAACAGGTGTCACATAGCCAGCACAGGTGTCACACAGCTAGCACAGGTTTCACATAGCAAGCACAGGTGTCACATAGCCAGCACAGGTGTCACATAGCCAGAACAGGTGTCACACAGCTAGCACAGGTGTCACATAGGCAGCACAGGTGTCACATAGGCAGCACAGGTGTCACATAGCCATCACAGGTGTCAAAAGCCAGCACAGGTGTCACATAGCCAGCACAGGTGTCACATAGCCAGCACAGGTGTCAAACAGCCAGCACAGGTGTCGCATAGGCACAGCACAGGTGTCGCATAGGCAGCACAGGTGTCACATAGCTTGCACAGGTGTCACATAAACAGCACAGGTGTCACATAGCCAGCACAGGTGTCACATTTAATTTAAATATTTTATGAAGAACTCAGGCTCAGCACCACTGTGTGAAACTTTCTATATTAACCACAACGTTTCGCCCACACGAATAAGAAACTCATTAATATTGCTGAAGTCTCTGTCCCTGATTTACTTACGTATCCAGAAGTGGAAGATATATATATATATATATATATATATATATATATATATATATATATATATATATATATATATATATATAGATAGATAGATAGATAGATAGATAGATAGATAGATATATAGAAATAATTCTTGCACTGTTGAAATGTTTTGCTATAGAATTGAAAAATGTACTTCATATTTCTTATCAAAATATATTGCTCATCAATATACTGTTTAGATATTTGTTTATAAACACGAATTGTAAACAATGAGTCATATATTCTTGAGGTGTCGTAGTGACAGCTGTCACATAGGCAACACAGGTGTAAACCACCGTACGATTGTTTATCCCATGAAGAGTTTAATTTAAATATTTATTAAAGGTCTGATTATATTTACATTATAAGAAAGACAAAATATATCAGTTACAAGATTAAATTTATTCCCGTGTTGTTAAGGGGAAAAAATTATACTCATAATTCCTTCAAGTTATGTTACTGTGTTTATAATGTTTATGATCTTAGAAAGTTTTCTTCACTAATATATATATATTGTCTTATGCATGTCATGATAAGTAGTTTTTTGGTAAATTGTAATAAATGAATTATTAAATTTCTGAATAAGCAGAGATTTTTACAGAATAGTATTAAGTTAAAAGAGATCTATATAAAATTAATGTTATATAACTGTGATGTAGAATGTTATACAACTGACTCTTAAAGCAGACTGCATCCTATTTATATCATAATCTAAAATAGTTTTTAGAAAATTTCATTTCTTTTGAAAATTTTAAATAAATATATGAATTATTAAGTAATTGACTTTTTACCATATGGATATCGTCAGATAACCAATTTTATATAAAAGTCTTGGTGTTCTATGCAGATATATCATTTATTTATTTATATAACTGGTTATTTACCTCCTCACAGTGTTGGTATTATCATACCACTGCACAGGTATTATTACTCCACAGTGTTGGTATTATCATACCACTGCACCCAGGTATTATTTACCCCACAGTGTTGGTATTATCATACCACTGCACCCAGGTATTATTTACCCCACAGTGTTGGTATTATCATACCACTGCACCCAGGTATTATGTACCCCACAGTGTTGGTATTATCATACCACTGCACCCAGGTATTATTTACCCCACAGTGTTGGTATTAACACACCACTACAGTTGCAACACTTGATGTCTTGTGGAGAAGAAAACAGTGTTGGAGGTTTTTGTTGGTGGAATAAGTTTATGGTTCTCTTTTAATTATCGCAAATATCTTCAGTTTTATGCCAATAAAGAAATTCTTCACTTAAATCTTTCATTATCGTGAACAAAGACGAAACAAAATAGTTAATAACAGTCGAGTTAATTTTGCTTCTAAACCCTTGAGATTTTTTACGATATTTGTAAAGAATAACGAGAAAAAATTAGTGATGAAATACAGCTAATAAATGTAGGAAATTTTGGAAATTTGATTTTTTATGAAGTCGTGAATTTTGTGTTAGTCTGTAACTAAAACTAGACGATCAATGCAGAAAAAAATAACAAATCTATATCCAACATATTAATACAATATTCTTTGCAATAGAGTTGTACAGTATTGGGGTAAACATGCTGACCAGAAACTATGCAGCATTTCAACATTATTATCCAGTGTACCTCCAGCTGACTCCACAGACCCACGAGTCTTCACCCTCAAACAGTCACTAACCTCACTTTCTCTCCTCTCACAAGTACATGTGATGGCACTTTCTCTCCTCTCACAAGTACATGTGATGGCACTTTCTCTCCTCTCACAAGTACATGTGATGGCACTTTCTCTCCTCTCACAAGTACATGTGATAACACTTTCTCTCCTCTCACAAGTACATGTGATGGCACTTTCTCTCCTCTCACAAGTACAAAGTACATGTGATGGCACTTTCTCTCCTCTCACAA
This sequence comes from Cherax destructor, assembly GCA_009830355.1. Classification (NCBI taxonomy): domain Eukaryota; kingdom Metazoa; phylum Arthropoda; class Malacostraca; order Decapoda; family Parastacidae; genus Cherax; species Cherax destructor. The sequence goes on along the minus strand of WNWK01015880.1, from coordinate 40,200 downwards.
GTACATGTGTACTTGTGAGAGGAGAGAACCTTGTCTTAATAAAAGTTTGTTCTACAAACGTGTGTTTTCTTCACAGTCGTCGGCAGAAGGTTGCTTAGATCGCTGGTGAACACTGTTGGAAGAGCAGATGGTATCACAATACCCACAAACCTGTAATACAAATTGCGTGAAAAGAGTCTACTGTACCATCGATACTTTGT
>WNWK01015880.1:0-35000 GCA_009830355.1 Cherax destructor | reverse complement strand
ATCCGAAACAACCCGATTATTCTTTGACTCGGGAGCACAAGTGTCCATGATAACAGAGAAGTTGGTGGCTAAATTAAAGTTGAAGGCCACCGACAAAGTTAGTGCGACATTGGGAGGTGCTATAAGTCAGGGCCCACCCAAGTCTTATGATGTTGTGGATGTCACTGTTAAATTGGGTGGACATCACAGAAATATTACAGCTTTGGTAGTAAAGACGTTACCTGCGGCAATTACGACCAGAGGTCTTGCTGCAGCAACCAAGTGATTGAAAGACCTTGGTGTAAAGCTGGCAGACCAGGACATTACCACTGACACAGTCAGAAATGTAGGTATACTGGTGGGAGCCAACTATCTAGATGACTTCCTGTCTAAACGACAGACTGTAAGGAAGGAATTGATTTATACAGATCCCCAGTAGGATATATCATCGGTGGCAGAATTCCTCATGAGTTCCCTGCAACGCCAGAGAGGGGAAAAGCTGACACCACGATAGCTGGGGGAGTAGTGATAATGAATATTAGTGTACACGATGAACTGCCAGGTAAGCCAAACCAAGTAGGGAGTGACGAACACTTAGCCACCTTGGGGAGACGCTTTTACGGGGTACCTAAAGAGGGAGATAGATTGTCATTAAACCCAGGGAACCTCGTATCAGTGGGAAGAAGGGCTACCAGGGCATATGGGGCACTGGGTGGGAAAGTACGAAGCTGCTCAGACAAGGCTAGACGTGTGAAAGACATTAAAGTTAAAGGGATGGGTGTTAAGACCACCAGAACCCACAAGTTTACACCCCCAGCGGTCCACACGGCGGAAACTGGACAGTCGGAGTTAGACCAGAGTCTGCTCGACGAGAGTGACCGGACGGCACACGTGTCCCGCTGTAAGGGCTTGCGGAAGGTGAACTCGATGTAGACTTATCGTCTACCTTCGCTGGCGTGAGGATGTGAAAACTTATTTCTTTGCTAAAAGTTCCACAGGGTAAGTAAGCCGTATGGAGCCTTAGACATACCACGGATAGGCCCTCGTAGTTTATGAACCCACACACCCAACCAAAACAAACATACACATTCAAGTTGGCAGAGGTAACAATTGTGTACATTTTAATTGATAGATTTATTCTCCTAGGAAGGCCTAGGCAAGTTTGTACAGTTAGTAACTAATATTAGGATTATTGAGGCGACTTTAGATATTAATAATGTAGCTCTAGCACCCTAACATAGTTAGTTTAAGGCCTGAATATGCGAACATTAGATTATGTCAGCTAACGAGAACTGGCAGCCCCACACTTGACCTAGGCGGACGAGATACTAGGGCATTTCTTCTTAGAACAGACTTCACCTAGTGAACAAGTGCTGCGACCAGGGCAGCATTCCCCACGTGACTCCCAACATCTGTCCTGGGGGCCCGGAAGAGGTATCCCGAAGTACTGTGGATATCTTACTCCATCCAGACCCAATACAGTAGGACCTTACCTCTTTTCTTCTCAGTATCTGGCCAGTTTTCTGGGGGAAACGTGTGTAGGTTTTTGTTGTGGGTCTCTCGTGCGGTCGGACGCAATTTAGCAGGTACCAGCGTCCCATCGTTGAGTAAAAGTCTGGAAGCTAGTGTCCCTTACTGTTTAGATATTGCTTGGAGGATATACCCTAGAGCTGGGGATTCTGAGTTAATACAGGACACTAATACCACTTAAATTTTGCAGATTAAGGTCCTTTCCTACACATGGTGTTTGGAGGGGGTTATAGACTTAGGGAGAGTGGAAGACTAGGAGACATTTCTACTCCATCAAGTAAGTTAAACCCTTTCATAATCGTGCATGTAGTGGGGAATTCTTTCGGCTGCAGTTAGCTAGAAATTTGTCCCATAGCCACTTGTAAGTCTGAGAGAAGCGTCTCAGAGTGTCGGTGTCAACAGCGCTTGCCCAGAGTGCAGCTTTCAAGGAGGCAGTCCCAAGACAAGTTTTTATACAAGGTATAAGATTAGAAACAGCGGACACAGAATCTGTTTGGCTACAGTTTCTCGAGGGTCGTGAAAAATTAATTTTGGGTGTGATTTACAGGCCCCCAAGTCTAGATAGGGAGTGCAGTAAGCTGCTATGGGACGAAATTCATAAGGCGTCTTGATATGAAAATGTTGTGTTAATGGGAGATTTTAACTTTAGACAAATTGATTGGAACAATGAGACAGGTAATCTCGAGTCTAGTGACTTTCTTGATACGGTTCAGGATTGTTTTTTTTAAAACAGTTTGTGACAGAATCAACTAGAGATAGCAACTTGCTTGATTTGGTTCTTGCTAACAAAGAATCACTAATTAATAATCTTGAGGTTGATGAAGAGCTTGGGGAAAGCGATCACAAATCACTTAGTTTTAATATATCATGGAATTACCCAGGTAACTGCAATCAAGTCTCTGTTCCAGACTTTCGTGTAGCCGACTTCATGGGGCTGAGAAATTACCTAGGTGGGCTAAATTGGGATGACCTGACTATGGGTCAGGTAGGTGGTTTTGGTTGCCAATATGACGTTTTTCAGAGCGTAGTTCTAGCTGCCCAGACAACTTTTGTTCCAAGTAGGGAAATTAGATCTAACAAAAATGATCCTAAATGGATTAACAATAGATTAAAACATCTCATTGGTCAAAAGAGAGGCATATATAGGCGTATCAAAGAGGGGATGGACAGATAAGAAATCAATATTTTCAATTAAAGAGAGAAATTAAAAAAAGGAATAAGAAAAGCAAAAAGGGATTATGAGGCTAAGGTCGCAAGGGAATAGAAGACTAACCCAAAAGGGTTCTTTCAGGTATACAGAAGTAAGATTAGGGACAAGATAGGCCCACTTAAAAGTAACTCAGGACAGATCACGGACAGTGATAAGGATATGTGTGAAATTTTCAATACTTACTTCCTCTCAGTTTTTACTCAGGAAGATACTAGCGGAATTCCAGAAATAATAAATTATGTAGAACAGGAAGATAATAGACTATGCTCGATTGGGGTAACTAGTGACATGGTCCTCAGACAAATAGAGAAATTAAAACCTAACAAATCCCCAGGCCCTGATGAACTGTTTGCAAGAGTTTTAAAGGAATGTAAAGAGGAACTTAGCAAACCTTTGACAAATCTTTTCAATATATCACTACAAACTGGCATAGTGCCAAACAAGTGGAAAATGGCAAATGTAATACCTATTTACAAGGCAGGTGACAGGTCCTTAGCTTCGAACTATAGTTGGTAAATTTATGAAATCAATAATTGCCGAGGCAATTCGTAGCCATCTTGAAAAACATAAATTGATTAATGAATCTCAACACGGTTTTACTAAGGAGCGTTCCTGTCTTACGAATTTACTAATTTTTTTCACTAAGGTGTTTGAGGAGATAGATCATGGTAATGAATATGATATTGTGTATATGGACTTCAGTAAGGCTTTCGATAAAGTTCCACATCAGAGGCTACTGGGGAAACTTAAGGCACACGGAATAGGAGGAGAAATTTTTTCCTGGGTAGAGGCATGGTTGACAAATAGGCGGCAGAGAGTTTGCATAAATGGAGAGAAATCAGAATGGGGGCGCGTCTCAAGCGGTGTTCCACAGGGGTCAGTTTTGGGCCCCCTGTTGTTTACAATTTACATAAACGACATAGATGAGGGAATAAATAGTAACATAAGTAAATTTGCTGATGACACCAAAATAGGCCGTCCAATTCATTCAAATGAGGACATTAGAGCACTCCAGGATGATTTGAATAGACTGATGCAGTGGTCGGAGAAGTGGCAGATGCAGTTTAATGTAGACAAATGCAAAGTTCTAAATGTTGGGCAGGACAATAACCATGCCACATATAAGCTGAATAATGTAGATCTTATTACTTGTGATTGCGAGAAGGATTTAGGAGTTCTGGTTAGTAGTAATCTGAAGCCAAGACAACAGTGCATAAGTGTTCGCAATAAAGCTAATAGAATCCTTGGCTTCATATCAAGAAGTATAAATACTAAAAGTCCTCAGGTTGTTCTTCAACTCTATATATCTTTGGTTAGGCCTCATTTAGATTATGCTGCACAGTTCTGGTCACCGTATTACAGAATGGATATAAATGCACTGGAAAACGTACAAAGGAGGACGACAAAGTTGATCCCATGTATCAGAAATCTTCCCTGAGGATAGACTGAGGGCCCTGAATCTGCACTCTCTAGAAAGGCGTAGAATTAGGGGGGATAGGATTGAGGTGTATAAATGGAAAACATGAATAAATAAAGGGGATGTAAATAGCGTGCTGAAAATATCCAGCCAAGACAGGACTCGCAGCAATGGTTTCAAGTTGGAAAAGTTCAGATTCAGGAAGGATACAGGAAAGCACTGGTTTGAAAATAGAGTTGTGGATGAGTGGAACAAACTCCCGAGTACCGTCATAGATGCTAAGACGTTGTGTAGTTTTAAAGATAGGTTAGATAAATACATGGGTGGGTGTGGATGGGTGCGAGTTTGGACCTGACTAGCTTGTACTACCAGGTCAGTAGCCGTACTAATTCCTTAAGTGGAAGTGACCTGACCAGGTGGTCGGCTAGATAATTATATGAGTGGGTGCCGTTGGGTGTGAGTTGGTCCTGACTAGCTTGTGCTCCTTCCTTAAGTGAATGTAACCTGACCTGGCTGGGTCGGGGCATTAGCTTAAGCCGTTGGAGACTTGGACCTGCCTCGCATGGGCCAATAGGCCTGCTGTAGTGTTCCTTATTTCTTATGTTCTTAATGTGATTCTTATTGACACGTTGCCACACAGTGAGCTTTATCAGTCACAAACAGATCATGGTAAGGCGTGAGTATTTATAGGATGGAGTCAGGTGGAGAATGCTGGGTAGGTTGGATCTGAACCTACCCAGTATTTTCCACCTGACTCCATACTATAAATACTCACGTACCTTTCACCCAGGTAGATCTGTTTGTGACTTGATAAAGCCCACTGTGTGGGCGAAACGTTGTCAATAAAGGATCACATTATACTGCTTAGGCATCAGACCTACTAGCACAAGCTAGTTAGGTCCAACTCACACCAACTCATGTATATATCCAACCTATTTTAAAAACTACACAACGTTTTAGCTTCTATGACGGTACTCGGGAGTTTGTTCCACTCATCCACGACTCTATTACCAAACCAATGCTTTCCTATATCCTTCCTGAATCTGAATTTTTCCAACATAAAACCATTGCTGCGAGTCCTGTCTTGGCTTGATATTTTTAGCACACTATTTACATTCCCTTTATTTATTCTTGTTTTCCATTTATGCACCTCAAACATGGAAAACAGGAATAAATAAAGGGAATGAAAATAGCGTGCTAAAAATATATAGTCAAGACAGGACTCCCGAGTAGTGTTAATCTGAGTTCTTATGTATAATGCATATGTTGGTCATGCCGTCTCTCCTAAATATATGTTTTTCATGTCTCAGGCAGGTAAGATTGAAGAGGTTCAAGTATGTCCTCAAGATTTCGCAAGGAAAATACCAGACAATTTAGAATAGGATACCAAACTGATACGTACACATTTTAGTAAAAATCCGAATCTTCCATGTAAAGCGTTCTCAAGCTGTCGCTGAATTTACTTCATATTAATGAACTGACATAAATATTACCTCCAATTAGTTGAATATTTCAATATAATAAAGAACAATACAATATAGTATCTTCATCACAGTCGTCTGGTAAAGATGGGTTTAGACATTTTAGTTTACTATTTATTGACACGATGCATCATTTTGAGACACGCACTCTAACTTGTGAAATGTTGAAACAGTGATACTCTCTGTCATCTGTTATTGGTCGCATACAGTAGTGGCGGCAGGCAGTATTGCTGCTGACACCACTGAGGTCTAAACAACCCGCAGAAATAACATTAACTGCACACTGTCAATACCATTTTTTGAGTGTGTGGACCCGTGAGCCTCGCGTATCCTTAAAACAGTCCCACTGACCCTCGTTGGCGATCAATGAAAACCTGATATAAATTGTTTATTAATCATCTGACAGTGAGTTCTCTTGGTCATTGAAGTCTCCTGTGCGGACCTGTCAACTTCAAAAGCTGAGATTTTTTCCAGTGACAACAACTCAAACAGTCACTAACCTCACTTTCTCTCCTCTCACAAGTACATGTAATGGCACTTTCTCTCCTCTCACAAGTACATGTGATGGTACTTTCTCTCCTCTCACAAGTACATGTGATGGCATTTTCTCTCCTCTCACAAGTACATGTGATGGCACATTCTCTCCTCTCACAAGTACATGTGATGGCACTTTCTCTCCTCTCACAAGTATATGTGATGGCATTTTCTCTCCTCTCACAAGTACATGTGATGGCACTTTCTCTCCTCTCACAAGTACATGTGATGGCACTTTCTCTCCTCTCACAAGTACATGTGATGGCATTTTCTCTCCTCTCACAAGTACATGTGATGGCACTTTCTCTCCTCTCACAAGTACATGTGATGGCACTTTCTCTCCTCTCACAAGTACATGTAATGGCAATTTCTCTCCTCTCACAAGTACATGTGATGGCACTTTCTCTCCTCTCACAAGTACATGTGATGGCACTTTCTCTCCTCTCACAAGTACATGTGTACTTGTGAGAGGAGAGAACCTTGTCTTAATAAAAGTTTGTTCTACAAACGTGTGTTTTCTTCACAGTCGTCGGCTGAAGGTTATTTAGATCGCTGGTGAACACTGTTGTAACAGCAGATGGTATCACAATACCTACCAGCTGTACATGATTAAAAACCACAAAAGCAGATTAAGAGTCTGTACTTTGAATATGGTTTATAACCCTCCATGTAAACACACACCCGAGCTCACTCTTTAAGAGAGGAACTTCAAATGTTAAAGATATTGGAGGTATTCCTCAGCCTCCTGGAAACAGACCGGGTATCCCCCACCTCCCAGTCCCTTGCCAAGTTTACTGCTTCCTCGTGAGTATAAAAATATTTACAAGGACTCGAACGCGAACACTCTCACTGAGGGTTTGTTATTATAATGATATTTAGATGTAAAAGCTAAATTCATGGGTGTATGGAAAGCACTCAGGTTTGATTCAAGGAGAAGACAGGTCCAGTTCCTTGCATCAAGAGCCCCTCACCGGCATCAAGGAACCATCCTAGAGAGGTCTCACAGGGGAACAAATTGTTAAGCAGTCAGGCTGATACGAAATACTATGGAAAAATGGAAGCTTTGTTTGTTACATTGTTTTACTTGGAAATCAAACATTTAAAGTCTATAGAGTACATGGTAAGTATAGGTAATATAGTCAGAAGAACAAGTGATGAGTCGTGAGGTGTGATGAGTCATGAGGTGCTAAACGAGCTGTGTCAGGTGAGGAGGACGGTGTTGAGGAACATGTGAGTCAAGGAGCCCACCAGCTGGAAACTTCGTTGGTTGTGCGTGATGGTCTCTGGTGTGAACGAGCGCCGGTTCCAGGCAGTTTCTTCTGTTCCTGAATTTTTCATGGATAACCATGCCCGTCCTGGCCTTGTTGATATTGTTAGTGCGTCAAACATGTGCGTATTTGTATGTGAGTGTTGACAAATCCATAGTAATCTTCACATTGCCCACCGTATTACAACTTCTACAGGGAATGAGTGAGATGAATGCGTTAACCTTCTTAGACCCAGTAATGTCTTTGATAGAAGTGGAAGTGAAGGTGGCGGTAATGTAGCTGACTTTCTTGACTAACCTGGAAACATTCTCACGTACAGTTTAAGTAGAGAAGATTAAGCAACAGTTAGTACCTGTATCGACTCTCGGGGCTTTAATTATTCTCTCTGCTTCTTTCTGTAATGAAAGTGACAGGTAAAAACAAATTGAGGATAATTTGAAGTTGAGTCACTCAACTTGCAGGAAACCCGGACTGCAGATTGCAAGAGCCCTAAGACAAACACCTTTGTGAAAAGACACTTGTGTACAGTTGAAGACATTAATTAAAGGAAAAGTTTCGCTACGAGTGTCTTCAAGAGTTCTAAGTCAGAATAAGCTAAAACAGGTTATTAATAGTGAACAGTGAACAGTGCAAGTGACCCTAAGCAAGTGAGGTAAGGGAAGAAAAATAGGTGTGTAGTGAGACCAGGAAAGAATGAGGTCATTCTGGTTGATTGGTTTACGGTCACACTAAATTGAAGGAAGCTGTTAGTGGTGTTTTGTATATATATATATATATAGACACTGAGGAAAGGAAGAGTGCTGTTGTTTTAATCTTCTAAACTGTACTGCATGAAAGGCTCAATAGCTCTCAGATCGTCTTTGAGCTGAAAGAAACACAATAATGGTAGATAACGAGGAGTCTTCGGCCTCAAAGATCTCCATGATATGTGGAACATGTGATGTTCTCTGTCTTAGAAACATCATTTGAAGAAGAAGCCAACTGAGATCGGAGATCTCTCTTCTTTGTCAGCTAAGATTCAGTTCTCTGTTCTAGGTAAACTGAGACTGTAATGACGGCGTCTCCCCACTTTCAGCAACTGTACCTTCAGGAGGTAGAAAGGAGATTCAACCGCTTAAAGAGGTGTGGTTATCTCTGGAACAAGGAGGTGGAACACAGCCTCGACTAAGATGAGACGTGCAACAGTGACTGGAAGCTGGTGGGAAGTGAGCTGAGGCTGAAGACGAGGAAGGCTCGGGAGACTGCTGTGAGAACCACCAACTCCTCCTTTGTGCTGCCTGATTAAAGTACGTCGTCAATCACCGACAACGACGCGACAAATGACACCAGTGAAGGTAAGAACATTGTTCTTGTGGGACAGGAGTGGGAGACAGAGGAGTGGGAGACAGAGGAGTGGGAGACAGAGGAGTGGGAGACAGAGGGTTCGCTTTCTTGGGGCAGGCATCCAGGCTACCATTATACGTCATGACCACAGTATGAATGGTAATGGGACCCACCCTATTATATGCCTCATTGCTAGAGGCACTGATGCTGGCAGGCTTAGAAATGAGGATCTGATTACCAAGAATAGGGCAGAGATAAACATAATTAGGAAGACGGAAAGGATCCCTCTAATATACGGCAATTTGCTAAGAAGAAGTGTTGGAAATGAATGGTTATCCAGAAGAAGTGGTGTTAATTGTTGGCTGGACAAGCTTTGTAAGGATATTAAAAATGGGACCTATTATATGGTAGAAATGACGTGTATGTCAGTGATAAGTTCACTTACCTAGGACGGAAGTGGCAGCTTCAGCTAGGTCAGTGGAGGGTGTTGTTAGAGCTTCAAACTAGAAAAAGTTACAGGTATGGGTTTTTGCAAAAAAGAAACGGATTGTGGATTTTTTTTATTTAGGCTGAATTGTATTAGTGATTTTTTAAATAATTAATATCAAGTAACAATGGGTGAAGATAAAAGAAAATATTGGAAAAGTAAAGATGGACTACAGGAAGTTGCAGATCAATTTTATATATATATATATATATATATATATATATATATATATATATATATATATATATATATATATATATATATATATATGTCGTGCCGATTAGGTAAAACTGGTCAATTAGCAAGAACTCATCTAAAATTAAGTCCTTTCTAAAATTTTTCTTATACGTTTAAAGATATATTTTTTTCATTTATGTTAATGTAAGAATTTATAATTTTGTACCAAGAGAAACTTTGAAAACCTACCTAACCTTATTACAACAAGCGCAATTTAATTTAGCCTAACCCAACTAAATATATTTTAGATACGTTAACATTAATTTAATAATAAACAAACACAATGAAATATATTTTTTCGTTATGTTCAGAATGATTTTGGCGAAATTATTGCATACACAAATTTTCACTTGTCTTACATGGCAAGGTAAGCGTTGCTATTTAAACCAAAATCGCAAGTTTTACCTAATCGGCACGACATATATATATATATATATATATATATATATATATATATATATATATATATATATATATATATATATATATATATATATATATATATATATATATATATATTAGTAGTGTTAAAAATAAGGTGAAAGAATTGAGAAATTGAGATGGGTGCATTTGCGTGAATCATTTATGTTTTTGTAGTGAATAAGACTTGGTCTAATTGAAGAGTCAGGAGGTGACTATCGAGTGCTAAGTATGTCAGGAGGTGACTATCGAGTGCTAAGTATGTCAGGAGGTGACTATCGAGTGCTAAGTATGTCAGGAGGTGACTATCGAGTGCTAAGTATGTCAGGAGGTGACTATCGAGTGTTAAGTATGGCAGGAGATGACTATCGAGTGCTAAGTATGTCAGGAGGTGACTATCGAGTGCTAAGTATGGCAGGAGGTGACTATCGAGTGCTAAGTATGGCAGGAGGTGACTATCGAGTGCTAAGTATGGCAGGAGGTTACTATCGAGTGCTAAGTATGGCAAAAGGTGACTATCGAGTGCTAAGTATGGCAGGAGGTGACTATCGAGTGCTAAGTATGGCAGGAGGTGACTATCGAGTGCTAAGTATGTCAGGAGGTGACTATCGAGTGCTAAGTATGTCAGGAGGTGACTATCGAGTGCTAAGTATGGCAGGAGGTGACTATCGAGTGCTAAGTATGGCAGGAGGTGACTATCGAGTGCTAAGTATGGCAGGAGGTGACTATCGAGTGCTAAGTATGGCTGGAGGTGACTATCGAGTGCTAAGTATGGCAGGAGGTGACTATCGAGTGCTAAGTATGGCAGGAGGTGACTATCGAGTGCTAAGTATGGCAGGAGGTGACTATCGAGTTCTAAGTATGGCAGGAGGTTACTATCGAGTGCTAAGTATGGCATGAGGTGACTATCGAGTGCTAAGTATGGCAGGAGGTGACTATCGAGTGCTAAGTATGGCAGGAGGTGACTATCGAGTGCTAAGTATGGCAGGAGGTGACTATCGAGTGCTAAGTATGGCAGGAGGTGACTATCGAGTGCTAAGTATGGCAGGAGGTGACTATCGAGTGCTAAGTATGGCAGGAGGTGACTATCGAGTGCTAAGTATGGCAGGAGGTGACTATCGAGTGCTAAGTATGGCAGGAGGTGACTATCGAGTGCTAAGTATGGCAGGAGGTGACTATCGAGTGCTAAGTATGGCAGGAGGTGACTATCGAGTGCTAAGTATGGCAGGATGTGACTATCGAGTGCTAAGTATGGCAGGAGGTGACTATCGAGTGCTAAGTATGGCAGGAGGTGACTATCGAGTGCTAAGTATGGCAGGAGGTTACTATCGAGTGCTAAGTATGGCAGGAGGTGACTATCGAGTGCTAAGTATGGCAGGAGGTGACTATCGAGTGCTAAGTATGGCAGGAGGTTACTATCGAGTGCTAAGTATGGCAGGAGGTGACTATCGAGTGCTAAGTATGGCAGGAGGTGACTATCGAGTGCTAAGTATGGCAGGAGGTGACTATCGAGTGCTAAGTATGGCAGGAGGTGACTATCGAGTGCTACACTCAGGAATTCAAGTTGTTCTATGTTGAGAGAAATACGTACCAGGTGGCGATAAATATCAGAAACAATTTTAATTGCTGGTATGAAGGTTGGAGGAACACGCACAGGGAGCACAATTTGTAGAGGAACGACACGAAGAGTTGGTTTGCGGTGTGATATGCAGACTTCCGAACTTAGAGACGAAAACAGACTTTGAGAGAAAATTGTCTAGACATCGAGGCAGGATAATGTAGTAATTTTAGGAGATTTTAGTCGAATTTACTGGAATTCCTTGACTGGCAATCTGGATCACAGTTTTGGATCAACTAGAGGTTATCCAAGACTGTTTTTTAAAGCAGTTTGTGACACAACGAGGGAAGTATTCTAGTCAGGATAATATAGTAAGCGTCCCAGATTTGCTTTCAGCAGATTACAGGTGACTTTGAAATCACCTGTCATGTGTTAAGATAAGATTTGTTGGGATTTTTAACTCGGAGTGTTAGTCACCCAGGCTAACCCGAGAAAGTCAGAGTCATCAAGGACTATCTGTCTTATTTTCACTGGGGTCCTTCAGTCTTGTTCCCCAGGATGCGACCCACACCAGTCGACTAACACCCAGGTACCTACTTACTGCTAAGTGAACAGGGACAGCTGGTGTAAGGAAACACACCCAATGTTTCCACCCGACCGGGGATTGAACCACGGACACACTGTTGACTGGGGAAACGGAGAGAACCATTAACATGGCAGTTGACGTTTCGCCAACGGCTTTATAAATACAATACAAGGACATAATGGGAAGAATGTAGAATTATCTGCAAAAGATGAGGTAATGAGTCCCTCAGTCTTGGAGTTGGTGAAGAGCACCTTAGTCTTGAAGAACAAGGTGCGGGAAATCAAGGAAGTCAACTGATTTCCCGTATTCGTTAAGGGGAAGGAGGGGGGGGAGGGGTAACGTAACATGAGAATCGAGGGTAGGCAGTATACCCACATATGCCTACATCCGATGTTACCATATTTCCTTATCCACTCTTAATTTATAAGACTAATTTAGTAATGAAGCTTCTGTAGGCTAAAAATACACTATTTCTTATAAGTATTTAAGCCAGTGGTTCTTAACCTGGGTTCGATCAAACCCCAGGGGGTTCGGTGAGTCAGTCTCAGGGGTTCGGCGGAGGTCTCACACACACAATGGTACTTCTGTACCATTGTAACATTCCGTGGTCATCCCGGGGAAAGGTGCATAATCGTGTTTTTGTCTTGCGTGTGGAATTAGCCCTGTTTTTTTGCGAGAGCACCAACATTGTCATGCAGATTGCTTCGAAAATTCTGAGTTCATTCTCATTTTGGCGTACATGGCCGTTCACGTTCAGTGTTGCCACACCAGATGTCAATGATAAATACCTCGACGAAATCAATGAACTTCATCAGAGTCAGGTTCAACAGCAACTCTTCAGAACAACAACGCTCTCAACGTTTTGGTGTCACCAAATCGTAGCGTAGCCTCTTATTGCTAAGAAAGCCCTTGAGATACTCACGCCGTTTGTTACAACGTATCTTTGCCAGCAATCCTTTTCCAGGATGGTAGACTTCAAAACGAAGAAAAGGAACAGACTTTGTTGCGAAAATTATATGAGAGTTGCACTTGCCAAGGTAAGAGTGGCACTTGCCAAGGTGAGAGTGGCACTTGCCAAGGTGAGAGTGGCACTTGCCAAGGTGAGAGTGGCACTTGCCAAGGTGAGAGTGGCACTTGCCAAGGTGAGAGTGGAACTTGCCAAGGGTGGGAGAGTGGCACTTGCCAAGGTGAGAGTGGCACTTGCCAAGGTGAGAGTGGCACTTGCCAAGGTGAGAGTGGCACTTGCCAAGGTGAGAGTGGCACTTGCCAAGGTGAGAGTGGCACTTGCCAAGGTGAGAGTGGCACTTGCCAAGGTGAGAGTGGCACTTGCCAAGGTGAGAGTGGCACTTGCCAAGGTGAGAGTGGCACTTGCCAAGGTGAGTGGCACTTGCCAAGGTGAAGCCGCGCATTTCTGAACTTGTCTCTGAAAGTTAATAGCAAAAGTCATATTGATTTGCAGTTTTGATTGAAATCATATTCTGAAGAAATCGTACTTCATTTTTCCAATTACGAAGGTTCGGTAAATGCACGGATGAAACTTGCGGGTTCAGTACCTCCAACAAGGTTAAGAACCACTGATTTAAGTTTAGTATCTAAAACTACCTTCACAACCTACACATACCGACACCAGTGGGCACTTGGGAGTTACTCCACGAGTGCTCACTGGGGGCCCCTGTGAGCACTCGTGGGTGAAGATGTAGGCAACCAGATTCTGTCTAATTATGACAATCTATTAACAACCAAGTTAGTGGGTCAAAGCTGAATAGAACCAATGACTTATACAGTGTCTCGGGTGTCTCTACTGGAGCAACGAGTTATAAACCCCACACTTCACGATGGTGAATATCTATCATTGAATGCGTATAAATGTGCGTTAATGGCGCTGGCCACTGTGAAGGTCTTCCACCAGCCTCCAGTTCATGAGAGCTGCCCCTGGCTGACACTGCCCTTGTGTCAAACTAGAGGTAAGATTCAGTTATTTAGAAATGGCTTGATTGGATCATTAACTAATCAGTCATACACCTAGACCCTCTATACGGTGCTCGTCACCAACTCCAGAGATGAGGGACTCATTACCTCATCTTTTGCATATAATTCTGCCTTCTTCACATTATGTCCTTCTGTTGTATTGATAAAGCCACTGGTTGGTAAAATGTCCACAAATAGACACCCAGATGTTGCACATGTATCTAATTCTTCGTGATGAAAGTTGCAAAGGAATCAAAGACAAATCCGGATTTTTTTTTTTACAAATATATAGAACAAAAATTAGAGAAACGTTAGTTCCAATTAGAAATAACTGGTCGGAATGCTGTTCAGTTTCTAACAGTAATTTCCTTTCGGTCTTCACACAAGAAGCCAGTAATAACAACACGGTAATTAATTATTGTAATGGACCTGAGGAAAAAAAAATAATGTAATATGAGAGTCACTGGGGATATGGTTATTTAAACAGGTTGACCAGCTAAGGTAAATTAAGTTCCCAGGTCCCAAGGAACGTTTTTCAAGAGTTCTTCAAGATTTCGAAATGGGCAAAACGTTGTCAATAAAGGATCGCATTATACTGTATTTGTGTCTTTATCAATACAGTACGTACGTAGATACCGAGGATAGTAAGAAGGTAGGAGCGAGAGTGGTGTGTACATGAGTGCTGGCACTCAAGGACTCCACAAGTGACACTGATTGTTAAGTACCAGGCAATTAGAGGCAGTCACAACAAGTTTTTTTTTCATCACCATCACTGTGTGAGACACGTGTGAGACACGTGTGACACCTCCGTGTCTCATACACATATATACCAAATAATTCCATAAGCATCATCAATAAATATTTATATACAAACCTAAAGCCTTGGGAGCTTCTGAGCGCTAATGGTGATCGTCACAAATGACTCATTCCAGTGTCACTCCCCTTTATGGGAAGCCGCTGCCGCTGCCGCTGCCGCTGGAGAAGACCCGACCCAGGACCCGTCCTGGGGAACCTACCTGTACCAGTACCTGTACGCTTTCCAGGATAAGTGAACAAATAAAAGTTTCCAGAAAGTCTCTCTCTCTCTCTCTCTATCAACCTCCAACACATACATTTCGTTTATTTCAAATTTTCATAACCTGAAATTTGCATACATCTTCCGTCCTTCTCAAAAATTAGCCTCAAAATTCTTTTAGATATTTTCGTGCAAAATTTTAGAGAGAGAGAGAGAGAGAGAGAGAGAGAGAGAGAGAGAGAGAGAGAGAGAGAGAGAGAGAGAGAGAGAGAGAGAGAGAGAGAGAGAGAAAGAGAGAGTGAGGGAGAGAGAGAGAGAGAGTGAGGGAGAGAGAGTGAGGGAGAGAGAGAGAGTGAGAGAGAGAGGGGGAGGGACACAAAAAATATAATTTAATCAACTTTAAATTCAACTGCATTTACTGTTATGTACTCTGCTAATGTTCCACTTACTGCTGTGGTTGCCAGGGTTGAGTCTCAGCTCCTGGCCCCGCCTCTTCGTTGGTGGTTACTGGGTTCACTCTCTTCTGCTTTCGACAGACTTATCATATCTCTTCTTAAAGCTATGTATAGGTCGTTCCACTTCCTGACAACCCTAAGGCTGAAGAAATACTTCCTAACATCCGTGTGACTCACCTGAGTTTCCAACTTCCAGGTGTGCCCACGTGTTCCTTTCTTCTTTCTCTCAAACAATCTATCCCTGTTCACCCTGTCAATTCTTCTCAGTATTTTGAACGTTGTTATCATATCACCCTTAGTCCTTCTTTCCTCCAGTGTCGTCAAGTTGAGTTCCCTTAACCTCCCTACGTAGGATATCCCTCTTAGCTCCGGGACTATTCTCGTTGCAAACCTCTACACTTTCCTCATTTCCTTGACATGCTTGACCTGGTATGGGTTCCATACTGGTGACGCGTACTCCAATATGGGTCTGACTATACGGTGAACAGTGTCACGAGTGACCACTTACTTAGATGCCTAAAAGCTAGTCTTAGATTTGCTAGACGTGCATTTGCAGCAGTTATTTGGTTGTGCGCCACAGGAGATATGCTTGGAGTAATATTCACCCCGAGGTCCTCTTTGAGTGAATTCTACAGCCTTTGTCCCCCAAGTCTGAACTCCGTTTGCGGTCTTCTTTGCCCTTCCCTAAACTTCATAACTTTGCACTTGCTGGGGTTAAAGTCCAGGATTTACTCTCCACTGTTGCTTCCACAAGGTATTCGAAACTCAGGACTATGTGGTCGCTAGCACCAAGGGGTCTTTCACATGTTATATCCCTATGTCAAAACCACTTAGAGAGAATACAAAGTCCAGCCTTGCTGGTTCATCCTTTCCTCTCTCTCCTTGGTTGTGCCCCTAACATGTTGGTCCATGAAATTCACCATTACTACCACAAGCTTCTTAGCTCTTCACTTTTCTGGTCCCCTATAAGGCTGTAGGTTCCCCCAGTCAGTATCCTTCTGGCTAAAACCACCCATCATCAGTAGCTTTGCTGTGCTCATGTGACCTCTACTGACTACCCCAGTTAGTGCATTCATTGTTTTATTACATTCTTGGTCTATTTATGTTTAGTGGAGGGTTGTACAATACTGCTATCACTACATTGGAACCCCCAGGTCTTCAGTGTGTCTACTAAGTAGTCATTTTCTTCCTCTTTGTCCATTCCTTCCATCTACTCAAAGCTCCACTGGTTTCTGATAATCAATGCTACTCCTCCTCTTCTGTTCCCTCCGTCTTTCCTAAGAATCCGATATCCAGCCGGGAAGATTGCATCTGTTATCGTCTCCATGAGCTCTGTCTCTGTGAGTACTATGATGTCTGTGTGCTACTACAGACATGGGTTTATATGTGATACATTAAAATTTCATATAACATAGTATATTAGGTCCTTAAAAACGAAAGAAAATAAAGTTTAGTTTACTCTGACTCTGAAATAAGAACAAAGAAGAGTCCAAAGAAGCTTTCCCTGGGACAACGTTTTGCTCTCTGTAGAGCTTCGCCATGACTAGATAAAGCTCTACACAGAGCTAAACCTTGTCACAATAAAAGCTTGGTCTAATTTTTTGAAATTTGCTGCTTCATCCAGCTGCTTCTGAGCTCTGGCAGTTTATATTGAAGTGTCACCACTGCCTTGAAATCTTTTCCTTGTGCCATTTTATAGAAGAGAAATTCGTGGGAAGTAGTTTCCCATTACTTCTGTCAAGGATGTGTGTGAGAGAGTGAGAGAGAGAGGGAGAGAGAGGGAGAGACAGACACACACACAGACAGACAGAGAGACAGACAGACAGACAGACAGACAGATAGACAGACAGACAGACAGACAGACAGACAGACAGATAGACAGAGAGAAACTGATGATTCTGATTAATTTTTCACGGAACAATTGGATATATATATATATATATATATATATATATATATATATATATATATATATATATATATATATATAATATGTGTGTGCTTGAGTGTGCTTGTGTGTGTGTGTGTGTTACCATTTTGTCCTAGGCACATTTCGATGTGTGTGTGTGTGTAAGGAAACACTTCGAAATGTTTCCGCCCCGCCGGGAATTGAACCCGGGCCCTCCATGCGTGAAGCGAGAGCTTTAGCCACCAGGCCACCGGGGCTGTGTGTGTGTGTGTGTGTGTGTGTGTTTGTACTCACCTATATGTGGTTGCAGGGGTCGATTCATAGCTCCTGGCCCCGCCTCTTCACTGGTCGATACTAATTCACTCTCTCCCTGTTCCATGTGCTTTATCATACCTCTTCTTAAAGCTATGTATGGAACTTGCTTCCACTAATTCACTCTCCAGATTATTCCACTTCCTGACAACTCTAAGGCTAAAGAAATACTTCCTAACATCCCTATGACTCATCTGGGTTTTCAGCTTCTAACTGTGGCCCCTTGTTCCTGTATCCCATCTCTGAAACATTCGAGCCCTGTCCACCTTGTCAATTCCTCTCAGTATTTTATACGTTGTTATCCTGTCCCCCCCTGTCCCTCCTATCCTCTAGTGTCATCAGGTTGAGTTCCCTTAACCTCTCCTCATAAGACATACCTCTCAGTTCCGGGACTAAGTGTGTTGCAAATTTTTGCACTTTCTCCAATTTCGTGACGTGTTTGACTAGGTGAGGGTTCCATACTGGTGCTGCATACTCTAGTATAGGCCTGACGTACACGGTGTACAATGTCGTGAATGACTCCTTACTCAGATGTCTAAACGCTAATCTCAGGTTTGCCAATCGCCCATATGCTGCAGCAGTTATTTGATTGATGTGTGCCTCAGGAGACATGTTCGTTATAATGCTTACCCCAAGATCCTTTTCTTTAAGTGACGTTTGCAGCCTTTGATTCCCTAACCTGTATGCCGTCTGCGGTCTTCTGTGTCCTTCCCCAATCTTCATGACCTTACACTTACTGGGGTTAAACTCCAGGAGCCATTTGTTGGACCAGACTTGTAGTCTGTCCAGATCCCCTTGTAATCTTAACTGATCCTCGTCCGCTTGTATTCTCCTCATCAGTTTCACATCATCAGCAAACAGTGACACTTCTGAATCTATTCCTTCCATCATGTCATTCACATATATAAGAAACAGCACCGGACCTAGGACTGACCCTTGTGGAACCCCATTCGACACATGCGCCCACTCTGACACTTCATCACGTACCAACACTCGTTGTTTCCTTCCTGTCAGGTATTCCCTGATCCATTGCAGTACTTTCCCTATTATTCCTGCCTGCTCCTCTAATTTTTGCACCAGTCTCTTGTGTGGTACTGTGTCAAAAGCCTTCTTGCAGTCCAAAAAGATGCAATCTACCCATCCCTCTCTCTCCTGTGTGTGTGTGTGTGTGTGTGTGTACTCACCAAATTGTACTCACCTAATTGTGGTTTCAGGGGTCGAGACTCAGCTCCTGGCCCCGCCTCTTCACTTATCGCTACTGGGTCCTCTCTCTCCGTGATTCATGAGCTTTATCATACCTCGTCTTAAAGCTATGTATGATTCCTGCCTCCACTACATCACTTGCTAGACTATTTTACTTTTTGACTACTCTATGGCTGAAGAAGTACTTCCTAACAGCCCTTTGACTCATCTGAGCCTTCAACTTCCAATTGTGACCCATTGTTTCTGTGTCCCCTCTCTGGAACATCCTGTCTCTATCCACCATGTCTATTCCACGCAGTATTTTGTATGTCGTTATCATGTCTCCCCTAACCCTCCTGTCCTCCAGTGTTGTCAGGCCGATTTCCCTTAACCTTTCTTCGTAGGACATTTCACTTAGCTCTGGAACTAACCTTGTCGCAAGATTTTGCACTTTCTCTAATTTCTTGATGTGCTTGACCAAGTGTGGGTTCCTAACTGGTGCTGCATACTCTAGTATGGGCCTGACGTACACGGTGTACAGTGTCTTAAACGATTCCTTACTAAGGTATCGGAACGCTATTCTCAGGTTTGCCAGGCGCCCATATGCTGCAGCAGTTATCTGGTTGATGTGTGCTTCCGGAGACGTGCTCGGTGTCATACTCACCCCAAGATCTTTCTCCTTGAGCGAGGTTTGCAGTCTTTGGCCACCTAGCCTATACTCTGTCTGCGGTCTTCTTTGCCTTTCTCGATCTTCATGACTTTGCATTTGGCGGGGTTAAATTCGAGAAGCCAGTTGCTGGACCAGGTGTCCAGCCTGTCCAGGTCTCTTAGAAGTCCTGCCTGATCCTCATCTGATTTAATTCTCCTCATTAACTTCACATCATCTGCGAACAGGGACACTTCTGAGTCTATCCCTTCCGTCATGTCATTCACATATACTGGTTCTAGGACTGACCCCTGTGGGACCCCACTCGTCACAGGCGCCCACTGTGATGTGTGTGTGTATAGTGAATTTATTTTGTGTATTTTTGTGCAATTATATCTGAAGAACTTACTAAAATTTTGTGTTATTTCTGCACATTAAACTTGCGATCCATATCTCAAGTAATTACTTAGAGTGTGCGATTAAAGTGTGCTTAATTTTCTGGCCATGCCTCGAACCAGCCAGTAATATTTACTGACTACAACAATTACCTAAATCACCAGTCTTTTATTTCTGGTGTGCGTGTTCTAGCAAGCTTCCTCTCTTCTGCTGCTGCATTAAAATGCTTCATCAACACTCACGTATCAACCTCAATACTATCATCAACTTATTTTGTCAAACCAACTGATTTCTTCGCGTGTGTCTATTTTTTTTTTTTTTTTTTGAAATCACGTTTCGTGTTGTGGAAAATGTTGCAAGTAGACAGTTTTGCAGATTTTGTGCTTAAACGCAATATTTTGCAAGAATTCATTTACATTTCTTGCAGTTATAGTATATATTCATTTTTTTTTTTTGTATTTTCAAATGCATTTTTTTTCTCTTATCTCGGTATTGGAAGAATTTTAATATGTTTGTTATTCTTTGTTTATATAATTTAATTAATTCAAGTGATGACCTCTGCTATGACTATGTGTTTCTTGGTAATGTATTTTTTTTTATCAAGAGTTGAAGCTTTTACGATATTGAGTCTACGCTAAGATAACTGAGAATTCAGTGAGGCCTATAATATTTTGTGTTGTGGTTTAATATTTCATCACGACCCAGAAACATGAGTAATAACATAGTTCATAAACTGCTGTACTAAGAAACATGAGTAATAACATAGTTCATAAACTGCTGGACTAAGAAACATGAGTAATAACATGGTTCATAAACTGCTGTTCTAAGAAACATGAGTAATAACATAGTTCATAAACTGCTGTACTAAGAAACATGAGTAATAACATAGTTCATAAACTGCTGGACTAAGAAACATGAGTAATAACATGGTTCATAAACTGCTGGACTAAGAAACATGAGTAATAACATAGTTCATAAACTGCTGTACTAAGAAACATGAGTAATAACATAGTTCATAAACTGCTGGACTAAGAAACATGAGTAATAACATGGTTCATAAACTGCTGGACTAAGAAACATGAGTAATAACATAGTTCATAAACTGCTGTTCTAAGAAACATGAGTAATAACATAGTTCATAAACTGCTGTACTAAGAAACATGGGTAATAACATAGTTCATAAACTGCTGGACTAAGAAACATGAGTAATAACATAGTTCATAAACTGCTGGACTAAGAAACATGAGTAATAACATAGTTCATAAACTGCTGTTCTAAGAAACATGAGTAATAACATAGTTCATAAACTGCTGTACTAAGAAACATGAGTAATAACATAGTTCATAAACTGCTGTTCAATCTCATAATGTTCTTAGTTACAATTCTCAAGTAAATTTAAACAATAGAGAAGTTTATTTAGCAAAAGTCAATAGAATAAATTCTTATAATGACTTCAATATGAATCGTTCACTTCAATGAGTCGTATAAGCTTCAGTTATGGGCCACTTATCTTTTATCCTCCTCCTCCTCCTCCTCTTCGATATACCTTCACCCATTTTCATTCTTCTCCATCCTTCTTCCTCCCGCCGTTCTTAGCAAGGGACTGATCATAGTTCGATTCGCTATGCTTCAAATCCATAGAAGCTCTGGCCAATAATCAGGGTTTAGGACAAGCTACCGACCAGCCTCGTATGGTCTACGAAGGACAGCATTGTGTAGCAACCTCAGCAGAGTCGTAAGTACTCAGCGGCTTGTCGTAAATTATATATTTGCGTCTAGATTAAAACGTATTTCTGTGTTTACTATGTTAGTATTGAGACCAGTGACTTATATATCGACTATTATGTGAGTTAGTGTTGGCAAGGCAGACAGCTAATCAAAGTAAGGGAATACCCGGAGAGGGTTTCGGGGGTCAACGCCCCCGCGGCCCGATCTGAGACCAGGGTGATTTTGAATCTTGTATAGATGAACTTATGGCCGCCTTTATGCTAGCAGCCAAGAATTTCCATCGTCTCAGAGAGAAAAACAAGGCGTCAGCTAAGATCTATGTAAAAATTGCTGTATCTAGTTCTTTTAATAACGAATGCTTTTAAAAGCACTGGATACAGTGCACATCTAGTTGAAAGTTGAATTGTATTACATAAAATTCAACAGGGCTTAACCCATGTTCAGTTCCACGTAATAATCTGCGGAAACTGATATAATTGACATATTTCACATAAAACACTGAAATTCAAAGAAAAACTTCTCCTCCATCGGGAAAAATATTGACGTCACACTTGAGATTACTGGTATGTCTTCCTTTCACACAGATATATTTTAGAGGCTAAGAGCTGTTATTCTATCTCAGTTCCTTTCAGAAGCCCAGCCCTATGTAAGGTATACTACCATCCCCCAGGATGCGACCTTACAACAGTCGGTTAACACCCAGGTACCTACTTACTGTTAGGTGAACAGAGACAACAGGTGTAAGGAATGTGCCCAGTGTTTCCACCTGTACCGGGGATCAAACCACGGACACTCAGTGTGTGAGCTTAGTGCGCTACCAACCGAGTTACGGGACACCATTTCTAGAGGTAACAGACGTAACAGATGCAATAATGTTTTGTAATGTTCTCAGTGATAGAAGAACAGGACATGACACCGGATTTTCACGGTCTCGAGAGAGTACCAAAATTTATGGTTCTCATCCAGCAGTCGTGGATACAGTGGTGGATTCCATGTGAGTCCAGGCAGGGTTCCAGACCCGCTAGGTTCCAGGGAGAGTCCAGAACCAGTACAAACTGAGGTTCCAGGGTGAGTCCCGGACCAGTATAAACTGAGGTTCCTGGGAGAGTCCCGGACCAGTACAAACTGAGGTTCCTGGGTGAGTCCCGGACCAGTATAAACTGAGGTTCCTGGGAGAGTCCCGGACCAGTACAAACTGAGGTTCCTGGGAGAGTCCCGGACCAGTACAAACTGAGGTTCCTGGGTGAGTCCCGGACCAGTATAAACTGAGGTTCCTGGGTGAGTCCCGGACCAGTACAAACTGAGGTTCCTGGGAGAGTCCCGGACCAGTACAAACTGAGGTTCCTGGGAGAGTTCCGGACCAGTACAAACTGAGGTTCCAGGGAGAGTCCCGGACCAGTACAAACTGTGGTTCCAAGGAGAATTCCGGACCAGTACAAGCCTAGGTTCCAACAAGGGCTTCAGACCAGTACAAGCCTAGGTTCCATCAAGGGTTTCAGACCAGTAGAAGGTAGGGTTCTCCCTAGTGTACTGACTGCAGTGTAGCTGGTACTGACGACCTGCTACGACCACTCTCCAGGTGTTTCCATTTGTCACTAACTTGCACTTGTTAGGAATCATCCATATTGTTCCTGTACGAGGAGTGAGGAGACAGAGGGGATAAACGGGGAAAGAGCGGAAGGGGAGAGGGACGAGAGGAGTAGGAAGAGGGGAGAGGAGGAGGGAGGAGGGAAGGACTTCAAAGGAAAATAATAATTAGAGGACTAATTATGGAGAGACTTGTTGAACACATTAATTACCCTTATCAAACGTCTTATTTCTCAAGCCACCTCCTCCTACGCCTCCACCTCCTCCACCTCCACCCCTTCACCTCTTCCCTCCTCCTTCACCTCCTCCTCCACCTCCTCCTCCTACCCTCCTCCTCTTCCCTCCACCTCCTCTTCCACCTCCCATCTCCACTCTTCCATCTCCACCACCTCCTCCCCTCCTCCTCCACCACCTCCTCCTCCACCTCCTCCTCTTCCTCCTCCGACTCCTACACCTCCACCTCCATCATCTCCACCTCCACCACCCCTCCTCTTCCTCCACCTCCTCTTCTTCCATCTCCACCACATCCTCCTTGTGTGTCTCATGTACTGTGTACACAAGAGTACATGGAAGCTCAATGAGTACATTCGAATACATGGGAATTAATGGAGTACTTTAAAGTTCATGGGAGTACTTGGAAGTACAGACAGCAGAAGACTTAGAAGTCTACAACACGGCTGTCTAAACATGGGGTTACAACGACCTCACTTAATAATACTGTTGCCTACCAACTACCCGAAGTGGGTGGAAAAATGGGGATACAACGACCCTCACTTAATTATACTTTGTTCACCAACTACCCTAAGTGGGTGGAAAACATGGGACAACAACACCCACTTAATTAGTACTGTTGCCTACAGCAACTACCCGTATTAAACATGGCCACCTACAGAGCTGTGTGTACCAGTGGTTCTGCTTTTATTACCATAGTTCTACATACAGGTGTGACCAGTGGATCATCCTTTTATGTCAACCACAATCATCTACGCTATTGCTGCTATTCCTGGATGAGGCACTCACAGTGGGTAGTATTGTCCACACTGACAGCCTCAGTGGGTCGAGTATTGCTCTACACTGACAGCCTCAGTGGTGAGAGCCTCACACTGACAGCCCAGTGGGTCGAGTATTGTCTTCACACTGACAGCCTCAGTGGGTCGAGTATTGTCTTCACACTGACAGCCTCAGTGGGTCGAGTATTGTCTTCACACTGACAGCCTCAGTGGGTCGAGTATTGTCTTCCCACTGACAGCCTCAGTGGGTCGAGTATTGTCTTCACACTGACAGCCACAGTGGGTCGAGTATTGTCTTCACACTGACAGTCTCAGTGGGTCGAGTATTGTCTTCACACTGACAGCCACAGTGGGTCGAGCATTGTCTTCACACTGACAGCTTCAGTGGGTCGAGTATTGTCTTCACAGTGACAGCCTCAGTGGGTCGAGTATTGTCTTCACACTGACAGCCTCAGTGGGTCGAGTATTGTCTTCACACTGACAGCTTCAGTGGGTCGAGTATTGTCTTCACACTGACTGCTTCAGTGGGTCGAGTATTGTCTTCACACTGACAGCTTCAGCTTGAAGATAATTGTACATCAGTTTGTTTTGCACGCCTA
The DNA here is from genome assembly GCA_009830355.1 of Cherax destructor. Classification (NCBI taxonomy): domain Eukaryota; kingdom Metazoa; phylum Arthropoda; class Malacostraca; order Decapoda; family Parastacidae; genus Cherax; species Cherax destructor. The sequence goes on along the minus strand of WNWK01015880.1, from coordinate 10,163 downwards.
TATGTGCTTGCTAGGGGTCGAGTTACAGCTCTTGGCCCCGCCTCTTTGCTGGTCGCTACTAGGTCAACTCTCTCTCTCCTGGCTTCAAGAGCCTTATAGTAACTCTTCTTAAAGCTATGTGTGGATCCCGCTTCAAACACTTCACTCTCCAGTGTTCCACTTCCTGACAACTCTAAGGCTGAAGAAATACTTCCTAACATCTCTACGACTCACCTGAGTCAAAGGATGTGTGAATTGAGAGAGAGAGAGAGAGAGAGAGAGAGAGAGAGAAAGTGAGACAGAGTGTGTGTGTGTGTGTGTTTGTGTGTGTGTGTGTGAGAGAGAGAGAGAGAGAGAAGAGAGAGAGAAAAAAGAAAAAAATAAAAAAAAAAAAAAAAAAAAAAAAAAAAAAAAAATATAATTTCATCCCAGCTAGACCCATCATAGGCAGGTCTCCAAATTAATATAATCCTTGTTACAGAGCTACAAACAACTGTGTGGAGTTGATATAATGGATTAAAACACTTTGAGCAATAAATTGACTTTGTTTGTGTTTTCCCCTAAAACAAGTTAACTTTACTACACGTTCACTTTTAGTTTTATTTCCCTCACAAAGTTGATAATAATATTTATTTACGTACCGTGTGTGTGTGTGTGTGTACTCACCTAATTGTGGTTGCAGGGGTCGTAACTCAGCTCCTGGCTTCCCTGCCTTCACTAATCGCTACTGAGTCCCCTCTAACTGCTCCATGAGCTTTGTCATACCTCGTCTTAAAGCTATGTATGGTTCCTGCCTCCACTACATCACTTGCCAGACTATTTCACTTCCTGACTGAAGAAATACTTCCTAACATCCCTTTAACTCATCTGAGTCTTCAACTTCCAACTGAGGACCCTTGTTTCTGTGTCCCCTCTATGGAACATCCTGTCTCTATCCACCTTGTCTATTCCACGCAGTATTTTTATGTCGTTATCATGTCTTCCCCTAACCCTCCTGTCCTCCAGTGTTGTCAGGCCGGGTTTCCCTTAACATTTCTTCTGGGGCTTCCCCCTTTGCTCTGGAACTAACCTTGTCGCAAACCTTTGCACTTTTTTAATTTTTTGACGTGCTTGACCAGGTGTGGGGTTTCCCAAAATGGTGCTCATACCTAGTATGGGGCTGACTTACACGGTGTACAGGCCCCCCCCGATTCCTTACTAAGGCATCGGAACACTATTCTCATTTTTGCCAGGCGCCCATATGCTGCAGCAGTTATCTGGTTGTGTCTTCCGGAGACATGCTCGGTTTATCCCCCACCCCAAGATCTTTCTCCGGGGCGGGTTTTCCCCAGTTTTTGGGCCCCCCCTAGCCTATACTCTGTCTGCGGTCTTCTTTGCCTTTCTCGATCTTCATGACTTTGCATTTGGCGGGGTTAAATTCAAAAAACCAGTTGCTGGACCAGGTGCCAAAACATGTCCTTCTCTGATCCATTCTCTGATCCATTGCAGTGCTCTTCCAGTTATAGACCCTTTTGCCCCCTCTAGCTTCTGCACTAATCTTTTGTGAGGAACTGTGTCAAGGCCTTCCCAAAAGGCCCAAGAAAATGCAATAAACCCCCCCCCCTCTCTCTCGTGCCTTACTTCTGTTACTGTGTCATAGAACCCAGAAGGTTTGTGACACAGGACTTCCTTTTTCCATGAACCCGTGCTGGTTGTCGTTTATAATCTTTTCCCCTTCCCCGGGTGCTCCCCATTCTCCTCCTGATAATCTTCTCCATGACTTTGCACACTATACACTGTGAACTGGTCTATATTTGGGGCCTGTTTCTGTCTCCTTCTTAAAAGGGGGGAACTATTTTTGCCTTTTTCCATACCTCAGGTAGCCCCCAATTTCAAGGGATGTGTTGAAGTTTTTTGTTATGGCACACACAGCTCTCCCCCCGGGGAAAAGATGTTGTCCGGTCCCATCGCCTTTGGGTATCAAGGTCACTGAGCAGCTTCTTCACCTCCTCCCCAGTTTTTTTGTCATCCAACACTTGTTGGTATATTCTTTGTTGGTGTCCCTCTGTTCTGTTTCCCCAAGAGTCCTTCCTGTTCCACTGTAAACCCCTTTTTAAACCCCTCGTGTTGAGTTCCCCCCCTCTTGATCGTTTCTTTGATTCCCCCCACCTTTTTCCCCTCAGCCTGATCACCTGGTCTTTGACTGTTGTCTTCCTCCTAATGTGACTATACAGCAGTTTCGGGTCAGACTTGATTTTCGAAGCTATGTTTTTTTCGTATTGTCGCTGGGCCTCCTCCTTATCTGTGCATACTCGTTTGGGGCCTGTCGACTAATCTTATTTTCCTGGGCCTTTTTGCCTTCTGTACTTTTTCCATTCTCGGGGCACTTAGTCTTTCCCCCCCCGCACATTCGGGAAACCCAAAAAGGGCTCGTTCTGGATTCCCCCATTATTTCTGTTGTCCCGGGAACAAACCTTTCCTCCGCTTCCTTGCATTTTGTTGTTACGTTTCCCTTTTATTTCGTTTACTGACTTTCCTTCCATGTTTTGTCCCATTAAACCCCCCGCAGGAAGTTCCTCATACCCGTGTAGCCCCCTTTTTTATAGTCGGGTTTTTTTCCCTTTCAACTCCTGTTGCCCTCTCCTTTTAACTCTACTATGTACTCAAAGCTCAGAACCACGTGGTCACTGGCTCCCGGGGGCCTCTCAATGTGAGGATGTCCTCAATGTCTGAGCTCCCCCGGGGGGGCCCGAGGTCCAGTTCTTGCTGGTTCGTCCTCTCCTCTCTCTCTGGTAGTGTCCCTAACATTTGGTGATGAGGTTTTCCAGTACCACATCCATCATCTTGGCTCTTCATTTTCTCTGGCCCCCCCTGTGGCCCCCCAAATTTTCCCAATCGATCTCCCTGTTTGAAATCGCCCATAACCAGAATTTCCCCCTGCTCAGTGAGCTCTTTTTTGGGGCCCCCTCGGCTAGTGTGTCCCCTTTTTCTCTGTTGTTTCTTTATATTCCTCTCTTGGCCCCCCGCAGTTCTGTGGTGGGTTATACATCCCCGCAATGACTATTGTTCCTCAGATTTAATTTTACCTACTATGTAGCCCTTTTTTCCCCCCTCTCCTCCATGCCTTCCATTTCCTCAAATCTCCATCGGTTTCTTACGAGGGGGTGAAAACCCCCCTCCCCCTCTACTCCTTCTATCTTTCCTCAAAAGGTCTGATATCCCGGTGGGGGAAATTGCTCTGTTATTCCTCAGTAGTTTCGTTTCTGTGATCAATGATGTCTGGAGACTTTTTATTGATTCTTTCATTCCGTGTGTGTGTGTGTGTGTGTGTGTGTGTGTGTGTGGGAAAAAAGAGAGAGAGTGTGTGTACTCACCCATTGTTTTCCACATCACTTCTAAGTTTTTTCCCCTTCCTGACCACTCTCTGACTGGGGAAAAATACTTCCTAACATCCCTGTGATTCATCTGAGTCTTAAACTTCCAACTGTGACCCCTTGTTGCTTTTCCCATCTCTGGAACATCCCCCTCCCCTCCACCTTGTCAATTCCTCTCAGTATTTTATATGTCGTTAAAATATCCCCCCCTTTTTTTCCTGTCCTCCAGTGTCGTCAGGTCGATTTCCCCCTTTAACCCTCCCCCCTAGGACATACCCTTTTCTCCGGGGAATATCTTGTTGCAAACCTTTTACTTTCTTGGTTTCTTTATGTACTTGGTTAGGGGGGGGTTCCAAACTTTTGGGCCATACCCCTTTTTTTGTTCTGCCTGGTCCTCGTCCGATTGAATTCTTTCATCAACTTCCCTCATCTGCAAACAGGGACACCCCTTTTGGGGGGTATTCCCTTCCGTCATGTCGTTCACAAATACCAGAAACGCACCGGTCCTAGGACTGACCCCAGTGGAACCCCACTGTCACAGGCGCCCACTCTGACACCTCGCCACGAACCGGGGCCCCTGCTGTCTTCCCCCACAGGTATTCCTGATACATTGGAGTGCCTTCCCCCTTATCCCCCCCTGGTCCTCCAGCTTTTGCAACCCCCAACTCTTGTGTGGAACTGTGTCAAACGCCTTCTTACAGTCCCCAAAAAATGGAATCTACCCCCCCCCTATCTTGTCTTACTGCTGTGTGTGTGTACCCCCTTTTTGTGGTTTTAGGGGGGGGAACCCTAGCTCCTGTCCCCGCCTCTTCACTGGCCCCCCGGGTCACCCCCTGCGTCATGAGCTTTATCATACCCCTGCTTAAACCCATGTATTGAGCCTGCCTCGACTACATCGTTTCCCCAAACTATTCCACTTCCCGACCACTCTGTGACTGAAGAAATAATTCCTAACATCTCTGGGGGTTCATCTGAGTCTTCAGCTTCCAACTGTTCCCCTTGTTGCTGTGTCCCATTCTGGAACATTCTGTCTCTGTCCACTTTGTCAATTCCTCCCCCGTATCTTATATGTTGTTATCATATCCCCCTATTTTCTCCTGTTTTTAGTGTCGTCGGGGCAATTTCCTTTAACCCTCCTCATAAAAACATACCCCTTAGCTCCGGGACTAGTCTTGTTGCAAACCTTTGCACTTTCTCGAGCTTTTACGTGCTTGGCTAGGTGTGGGTTCCAAACTGATGCTGCTTTTCCCAGTATGGGCCTAATTTTCACAGTATACAGGGTCCTGAAGGGTTCTTTATTAAGATGCCAAAAGGTTTTTTTTTTTCTAGGCGCCCATAGGGGTGCAGCAGTTATTTGGTTGATGTGCGCCTCAGGAGATTTTCCCCGGTGTTATACTCCCCCCCCAAATCTTTTCCTTGACTGAGGTTTCAGTATCGGGCCCCCCCAGACGTACTCCTTGGGGGTCTTCTTTGCCCTTCCCCAATCTTCATGACTTTGCACTTGGTGGGGTTGAACCCGGGGGGCCCAGTTTTTGGACCAGGCTTGCAGCCTGCCCAAAACCCCCTTTTAGTTCTGCCTGGTCCTCGCCCCAATGAATTCTTCTCATCAATTTCCCTCATCTGCAAACAGGGACATTTTGGGGGCTTTTTTCCCCTCATGTCTTCACAAATACCAGAAACAGCCCCGGCCCCAGGACTGACCCCGTGGAACCCCCCTCGTCCCCGGCGCCCACTCTGACACCTCCCCCGAAACCTGACTCGCTGCTGTCTTCCTGAAGGTATTCCCTGATCCATTGTAGGTTTTTTTCCTTTTTCCCCTGCCTGGTCCCCCAGCTTCTGCACTAATCTCTTTGGAACTGTGTCAAACGCCTTTTACAATCCAAGAATATGCAATTTACCCACCCCTCTCTTTTTGTCTTATTGCTGTCACCCTGTCGTAGAACTCCAGTAGGTTTGTGACACAGGATTTCCCCCCCCCCAAAAACCTGTTGGCCGTCGTTGATAACCCATTCCCCCTTTTAGGTGCTCAACCACTCTTCTCCTGTTAGTCACCATTTTTCCCCCGGCTCATGTCCCCTTAGAAAACTAGGCCTGGTGTGTGTATTTTTGTGTGTGTGTTTGTGTGTGTGTGTTTGTGTGTGTGTGTGGGTGTGTGTGTGTGTACTCACCTAATTGTACTCACCAATTGTGGTTGCAGGGGCCCCGACTCAGCTCCTGGCCCCGCCTCTTCGCTGTCCGCTACTGGGTTTCCCCCTGTCCCCCCCTCCATGGGCTTTATCCCAAAACCCTTTCTTAAAAAAAATGTATGGTTCCCGCCTCCACTATATCGTTCCTAGAAAAATTCCACTTCCTAACTACTCTATGGCTGAAGAAATGCTTCCTAACATCCCCCTTTACTCATCTGGGGAACTTCAGCTTCCAGTTGTTCCCCTTGTTTCTGTGTTCCCTCTCTGGAACATCCTTTTGTGTGTACTCACCCATTGTACTCACCTAGTTGTGGTTCAGGGGGGGATACATAGCTCCTGGCCCCCCCCCTTCACTGGCCCTACTGGGTCACTCTCCCCCCGCCATGAGCTTTATCATACCTTTCTTAAAGCTGTGTATGGAAAAACCGCCTCCCCCACATCGCTTTTTTGTGTGTGTGTGTGTGTGTGGGAGAGAGAGAGTGTGTGTGTGTGTGTGTGTGTTGGGAAAAAAAAGGGTTTTTTTTTTTGTAAAAAAAAAGGGTTTTTTTTTTTTTGTAGAAAAGATGTGTTTTTTGGTTGGTGTGTGTGTGTGTGTGTGGGGGGGGGAAAGTGTGTGTGGGGGGAGAAAATTTTGTGTGTTGTGCCCCCCTACGTAAAAGGTTTCACGGGGATTCATAGCTCCTGTCCCCATTATGTAGTCACCCCTTTTCACCAAAATTCCAGTTTCTCACATTCATTTCTAGTCCGCCCCCCGCTGCCTTTTTCCCCCCCTTTAACCTTTTATCCTAAAAAAAAAAACCTAGCGGCTGTATGGTTTTTGGGGGTTTCCGGGGGGTTATCGTACCTTCTTGCAACTGTGTATAATATGTTTAAAAATCCACCCCCCCCTTCGTCTAGTTCCCCCACTAACTCAGGATCCTGGGGGGTCAAAAAAAGTTCCTGACATCCCTGCCATTTTAAAGCAAGTTTAACTACGGAAACAATGAACAACAAAAAAAGCAAACACAAAAAAACAAAAAAAAACAAATACAACAGTATATACAACAGCAAAACAGTAAAAACAACAACATACAAGCTCAAACAATAACGAAAAAAGAAAAGCAAAGACAACAGCAACCACAACTAACATGAAACAACAAACAAAAACAGCAAGAAAATAATAACAAACAATAATCAACAACAACAGTAAATTTCACAGCGGGGGAAAAAACAAAAAAAATAACCAAAAAAACAACCCTTTTTAACAACAACATCCCCACCAATATCAACAACAGCAAAAACATCAATAACAATAACAATAAAAAGCAACAACAACAGCAACAATAACAACAACAATATTAACAACAAAACAGCAACAATAACAACAACAATATTAACAACAACAACAACAGCAACAATAACAACAACAATATCCCAAAAACAACAATATTAACAACAACAACAACAGCAACAAAAAAAAACAATATTAACAACAACAACAGCAACAATAACAACAACAATATCAACAACAACAACAGCAACAACAACAATATCAACAACAACAGCAGCAACAACAACAGACTGTTAAAAAAAGTGGCAGTTTCTTAACCAAAAAAAAACAATTTCCCGGGCCCCAAAAGGGAAAAAAAGCGCTGAAACTTTCTAAATTTTTTTTTTGGCCCCAAAAAATTTAATGAATGTTGCAACGAGACAGCAATGTTGCAACGATAAAACCATGAAGTTTCCCCCCTTCTCTCTCTCTCTCTATCTCTCCCTCTCTTTTTTTTCACGGGGTTTTACGAGTTTAGGTTAAGGTTCCTAACTTTACAAGCCAAGAGCCTTTTCTTAGATCTCAGTCTCTCTGTCTCTCTCTTTCTCTCTCTCTCTCTCTCTCTCTCTCTCTCTGTCTCTCTCTCTGTCTCTCTCTCTCTCTGTCTCTCTCTCTCTCTGTCTCGTCTCCTCTCTCTCTCCTTTTTTCTCTCTCTCTCTCCCTCCCCCTGCCAAAACACAATACTTTTAATTCTACCTATGTTAACCTACCCCAAAAGGGCCCTTCTGCATTTCTCTTTTTTTTTAAAAAAAAAATTTTTGGGGGGAGTTAAAAAAAACCCTTAGCGTAGACACAATACCGTGACTGGAACAATACACAAAAAACCAGGTCCAAGTCTGAGCGAAACGTCGCCCTCAGCTCGTCTTTCCTATGAGCGGGGGTTTTTTATGAATCAGTCTCCCTAAGATGTCCCTTAGCGTCCCTTTACTGCCTCCTCGGGCACCCTCCCGTACTTGTAACACTGACCCTTTTAAAAAAACTGTTTCCCCCTGGTGAGTGTTTTTGTGGTTTTTGTGTGTGTGTGTGTGTGTGTGTGTGTGTGTCTGTTGTAATCACCCCCCTTGTGGTTGCAGGGGGCAGTCATAGCTCCTGTGTTTTAGTTACCCCTTTTGTCCTAGGCACATGTCGATTTGACACTAGGCCTGTTGTATGTATGTTTAATTTTTTTGTGGTTTTTAAGGGGGAAACCCCCTTTTGGGGTTTTCCTGTTGTTGGGTTTGTTTGTTTGGCTTTAAACCCCTTTTTTAAAAAAGTTGGTTTGCCCAATTTTCTTTTTTATTAATTTTTATTGTGGGGGGAAAATTTTTTTTTTTTGAATTGTGTTGTTTTGGGTTTTTTGTGTTTTTTAAAGTACATTTACCTTTGGGGGAAAACCCCCCTATTTGTAAAGCTTTTTCCCCCCGACCCTTTTTTCCCCCAAAAGTTTTTGGGCCCTTTTTAGTTTTTCCCAACAAGCCCCCCGGGGGGAACCTTTCCCCAAATTTTTTTTCCCGGTTTTTGAGGTTGGGCCCCGGGGGGTTTTCCCCCGGTGTGGATACCCGATGGGCCGAGTTAGGTTAAAAAATGGGCCAAAGTTTTGGGAAAAGGGGGGAAAGGGGGGTTTTTAAATTTGAGGGGGGCCCCAAAAACCCAGTTTTGGTTTTTAGGTTTGGGAAAAGGGGGGCCTTTTGGGGGGAATTACCCCCGGGGTTTTCCCTTTTTTGAGGTTTACCTTTTTTCCCCACCGGGACCTGCAGGGGGTTTCTTTTTCCCCTTTTTAAAAAAAAAACTTTTTTTTTTTGGGGTTTTAAAAAAACCCCCTTAAAATTCTTGTTCCCCCCGGGGGTTTTAAATTTTTGGGGGTTTTCCCTTCATTTTTCCCAAAATTTACATAAAAAATTGGGGAAAAGAAACTTTGGGTCAATTCCCATTCAAGCCCCACAAAAGGAAGGGGGAAAGAAAAAGGTTTCCCCCGGGGGAAAGGGGGGGGGCAGTGTAGAACGAAGGGGAAAAAGAAGGTTGTTGTTGTGGGGGTTCCTGATATTAGTGTTCCTGAAAAAGAGAAAAAAATTGGGGGAAATTTTTGAAAAGGCCTTCCCCCTCCCCAAAAAAGGCAGAAAAACCCCTTTTCCCCCGAGGACAGGGTCCCACCTAGACGGAAGGGGGGAAGACAAGGAAGAAAAAAAGGAAAGGAGAAGAGGAAAAGGGGGAAAAGATAAAGACCAGGTCAAGTTAAGATTGCTCTGAAGTTTGGAGCATCTGGCAGTGTAATGGCCCCGGTCGGAGCAGACGTCGTTATAAGTTTCCCCCTCTTGTGGGTTGTTTGTGTGTATGTGTGAAGATTTGTCACTTTTTATTTGACCAGCTGTGATTTATCTCAGGGCAGCATTTTTCCCCAACCTGCCTCTAACAATGGCTTTATTTAACAATGTTTTTCTTTATCTAAAGTTTTCCTAAAAAAGTGCAATTTTTTTAAAGGGATTAAGGAAGTTAAATTTCCCAAAAATTTAAAAATTTTTCTTGGAGTGCAATTCATAACACGTTCTATTCTAGTATGTATCCACTTTTTTTTTAATTTTTTTTCCCCAAAAAAACCCCATTATAGAGGAACCTAAAAAAAGCTTTTTCCTAGTTATTTTTTTTTCATATGGGGTTTTTTTTTTTAGAACATATTCCTTTTCGTGAGTCTAGCAATAAATCTGTGATGGGATTGAGACCAGGGGAAATTTAGGTAAAAAAAAAATGATGGTTGCCCCTCTTGTAATGTAAAAGTCGCTTTCCCCCTACCCCCGAAACCCCAACCAGGTGGGAGAACCTTTAGAACATTGGATCAGAACAGTAAGGTCACTGATGTCTCTCGAGTGTTCAAAGTTTTTTTGAAATAAGCCACCCGCTTGCAAGTGCAAGATGGGACGATGGGACAGTCCCCAAAAAGGTGGGCATACTTTTCGGGTCCACCCGCCTCAGTGAATAGGTAAACTTTTTTTAGCAAAAACTCATTTAAAACAAAGTCCTTTCTAAAATTTTTTTTTTACGTTTAGGGCATATTTTTTTTTTATGTTAATGTAAAAAAATTTAAAAAATTTTTTACCAAAAAAACCTTGGAAAATTACCCAACCTTTTTATAACAAGCCAATTTAATTTAGCCTAATCCAACTTAATATATTTTAGATAAGTTTACAATAATTTAATAATAAACAAAACAATGTTTTTTTTTTTTTTTGGTTCGAATGATTTTTTCGAAACTATTGTACCAAATTTTCCATTGCCTTATTCGGCAAGAAGAGCGTTGGGTCTTTAACCCCAAAAAAACAAGTTTTTTTAAAAAGATAGATAGGGGTAGAGAGAAGAGAGAGA